>JAYEVD010000144.1:0-100032 GCA_036346405.1 Phyllostachys edulis | reverse complement strand
GCAGTCCAGCACCGATAACTTGTTAGTGCCGACTGCCGAACTAGCCAGGTGGCCTCAGTTGCAGAAGAACCGGAGTAGCTCGGGCCGAACAACAGTGCAGTGCCGAACACTTCTGGGCTGAATATACACATGAAACCGGCCTGTCTTGCTGAACCTGATCTTGGCCGGCGTGACCGCGTGATGCGTCGTCCCCTTGCGCGCGCGCCAGGCCAACGTTGTGTTGCCTACCTCGCACGCGATCGTCAAGCGGCCGTGCATCGCGGCATCGTGTTCACCAGTCGCCCCCTCACCTGCAGGTGGGATACCATCTGCAAGCTTTCTCCAGCACGCGTCGACCGCCAGGTTGCTCATGCCGATCGAGGTGATCACTGGCCGGCGCATCCACGCATGCATGCATGCAGAAGAGGCCGAGTTTGGCATATGTTGGTCGCGTCCGTGCGTAGCGGCCGGTAGCTGCGCACTCCCCGCATGTAGGTGCTTGATAGTTCGTCCCATATGATGGGGATCCCTAGTGGATCCCTGATCGAGATCGATCTCCCCCTCACGCTGCACCTATGATTTCACTAGCTATATATGGTACAACCGTACAAGATCGATGGCCGAAGTGCTGCAAAAACTTAATTAAAATGGGCTAATTCACCGAATTTTTTTAATTAATTAATCCTTTTTTTATTTTATTTTAAAGTTAATCCCGACGCACTTTATTTCCAATTCTGACCCCTTTGATCACACCATGGGTGGTGGCGTGACAAAACAACATTATCACGTCACCAGTATCTGGCACGCTTGTCACGCCGCCACTGTGGCGTGACAAAGATGTTGTTTGTTACACTAAGACCAGGGCGTGACCAAAAGTGCTATTTTGGGACTTATCCCGTGACGTGAAGATATTGTTTTGTCACGCCACGGGTGATGGCGTGACAAAAGAGTCGAATTGAAATAAAGTATACCGGAGGTTAACTTTAAAATAAAAATTAAAAAAAAGGTTAAATAATAAAAAAAAGTTCTAATTCACCTGAGATTAATTAATTTAGCCGCGCAAGTGGTAAAGTTAGAGGTCGTCACGTGCATATATAGACATTAGGGATGTATATTCAGACATGTAATGATGCATGTAACACGCCTGGATATGTACAATTACGTTGTGATAACTTCTCGTAAGACTAACAGCGGAGGTCGAACGTGGCCATGCATTTCCAGATACGAAACAGTAAGTATATGGTTCTTCGCACATTTCCGCGTGCACATCTAGCCTGAGATTACAGGTTAAGTGGCCAACCCTTTTAATAAGGGCTTTAAAATGAGAGAGAGCTAGGCACAATATCATCTTTACCGAATCTAGCTTATTTTGTGCCTGTTATGCCTCTCATATATTATATCGAAAATCAAATACCACACAATTTGAGGCCCCCTTTATGCATGGTCATGACTCGTGTCTCTCACGACAGCGGTCAACGATAGAATGACTACTACAGATATGGTAATCACAGACGGCTTTAAACCATCATCACATATAGTTTTTGAACCATTTGAATTTATCTGTCTGTGATAACAGACGTTATCATAGACGGTTTGTGAGCCGCCTCTGTAATAAGTCACAACACATACGGTTTTTTGTTGAAACCGCTCGGTGAAGATTTATTATCACAGACGGTTTCCACTAACAACTGTCCGTGATATGTCGGATATCATAGACGGCTCTTTTTACTAACCATCTGAGATTGAAGACATATCACAAACGGTTAGTAAAAATAACCGTTTGTGATATCCGACATCTCACAGACGGTTGTTGGTCGAAATCGTCTGTGATAAAAACCCATCTATGATAGTTCGTTATACCTAACTAAATTTTTTCTGATTTTCGGCTAGCCTCGGGAATTGCTAGCCATGCCCTCTCGAAAACAAGCAAGCGTAAAACGATAAATCACAGATGAATCAATTGTTGACAACTCAAAATCAATTACAAAAGAATATGTTTAAGTATTGTCGCTAAAGTTACAATTGAATTACAACTACTCAAAGTGAATTACAATTGAATCAATTATTTGAAAGTCGTTTAGCAGTGTCGACGGAGTGAAACTCTCCGTTGGCAATAACGATCTCCATCTTGATGAAGTCGCAGAGCATTCCTCAAACCTCCGAGATCTCGCCATAACAAATGCATCTAAATCGAATATCATCCTCGTCGCTAGCTAGTGAGTATAGTAGTAAGCATATATATTTAAATTTAAAATTAGGAAATAATTATTACGAGATTGACAAACCTTTAGATCATTCGTCTTAGCACTCATGATTTGTCGTGATATGACAAGAAATGTAGAATACACATGGGTGATCTTGTTTTTGCCGGTGGTAATCAGTAAAAATAGAATTACATATATAGGTATAGTCAGCTCGAGACGAATTATTACGAAGTGTGATACATGATTAATGTATTGTAGTGCGTATAGGAAATCGTGATCCTCGTGTTTGCAAGCAGTGATGCTCGATTCCTTATGTGTCCCTCCATCGGCAACATAGGTGCCGAATCCACCTATATGATTCCAAAAATTATCCTCGCCATTTCAAAACGAAGGAAGACTACAATAGAGTTATGTATGGAGGAAATGAGTATACCTATCGAGTATTCCTTGCACAATGGTGAAGTCGTGGTTTTTGTTGAGTAGGGAATCAAGGTATATTACCTTGTTTCTTTTTGGTACAATGACTAAAAGGATCCAGTGGAACCTACTCATGTATGTCGCTATAGTCATTAAACCTAAGTTCGTGCTACATATAAAGTATAAATAAAATTTGTATAGCAAGTTGTGAAACACTTACTTCTGGTTCTAGGGCACCAGTATGTAGTCCTCGTTGCCTTGAGCAAGTAATCCTATCGTTATGTATTTCACGACGTAGGATGCGTCTTAGGTGATGTGTTGCTCGGAGATCAAATGTGGGTCCTTCATCCAAAGATGAAGTCCAGAAAGGACAAGGTGGAAACTTCCCTAAAGGCCCGGTCATGTTCTACAATAATGAAGCATAAGCAGCTTGCCACCGCCGCGGAGAGCACAACCGCACACCTGCACTCGAACCCCTCGCCCGCCTCCAGTCAAACATTATACATGAGCTGAAAACAACATATTCCAAAACTTGAATCAAGCACAAAATACTTAACTAAATCATCTCAGAGGAGCATCCCCACCAGAGAGGAGGAGCTGCTAGACCTCGAGGGTGCGAGGAAGCGAGCACGCGGGCGCCTGGGAAGTGGGACCTGACCGAGTCTGCCGAGCCAGCGCTGGGGAACGAGGCCATGGCGACGGCGACGGTCGGGCCAGGTGGTGCCGAGGGGTGGCGGCAAGAGGTCAGTGGGCGGCAGTCCGAAAGTGGGAGGAAGCAACACAGCCGGAGGCGGACGAGACCGGCGGCGATAACTCGCGCTGGGGGGGAAGCGAGGCGCGCCGACGCCATGGAGGAAGGGCGGTGGACGCGACGTAGGAGCCCGAAGGAGGAGCGGCGCGCGGCCAAGAAGCACCAGGGGGACACGGCCGTGGCTCGTCAGAGGAGTGGCGACGGGCGGCGACGCAATGCCAAGGGTTGGAGGAGGCGGCACCTAGTGGCGCAAGGGGGAGGAAGAATGAGAGCCGACCGGAGGCCCCAAGGAGCCATGGGTAAGAACCCTAGGAGAGAGGGAGAGAGTTGAAAGAAATGGGGAAAAGAATGACATGTGGATTGGGAGTTGCGGCCAAAAGCAGGAGGAAAAATTGCTCAAGTGGCGGCGGCGGCTGGGAGAATTAGACTAGGGTTTCATCTCTCTCTCCCTTAAATGGGTGTGAGGCCGATGCCCTCTTGGGCCATGGGCCAAAAGGCCCGCCACTATTCCCCATTTCCCACCAGATTCTAATTATTATTATTATTAATTCATTAATTACTCATTCACAATACACGATATTACAAAAACCTTTTTCGATTTATTTAGCCTAGCATTTTCAGGTCTGTCAACTTAGTAAATTATAGAACCATTCATGCCACCTGCAAGATATTGTCACCAATGTCTGGCTATTTTTCTACTCTGAAAAAAAATCCATTTTTAGATATCTTGAACTGTAGTTTAGTTTATTTCCGTATGCAATTTTCTATTTTGCACACATGCAATCCTTGCTCGAAACTGTTGTTAAACTTGATAACTAAAGACAAATAAGATCAAACCCGATTTGTCACCAATATCAAAAGTCCCTACATCATGGAAAACCAAACAAAGCATGCTATCGCCTTTAACCTTGGTTAAAACATTCCTCACACCATTTCAATAATTGATCCATCATATGATCCAAATTTATAAAGTTAATCGCAATTAGGGAAATTTCAAAGTCGTCAGATCATTGCTTTTAAGAGCCGAAACAACTTTAAGTAGGTTACATTTTTCTACAAATAACTATTCTAGGTATACTTGATCGGCATATGGTCCATTTCATACTTTTTGCTCGATAGGTTCAAAGAGGATGGTTCATTCTTGACTTGTGATCTCGCTATCGAGCTAATCCAAGAGATTAGGAGTTCGGTAGAACGCAAGCGCACAAAAGCAAGCTGAAAGCATCTAGGCCCTAAAAATAGTTTTGGTAATTAATGATAATATGCGAATATGAGATTAACATGTTTATTGAGTATTTACAAGGTTAAGTCCCATTGGTGAGTTTGATAACTTGAAGACGCATGCTAAAGGACAATACGAAGATCAATATGACTCAAAGACAAGGTATGAGTAGTCTAGGATCCTTTTATGTTTTACCGGTCTTAGGAGAAATGGTTGAAAGACCGGATTATATGTTAAGTACCGTACTATTAAGAGGGATCATGATTAGTAGCTTGATAGCATGTTCTTGTGCCATTTGGATCAATTTAGGATCATGCATGCCTTTGAATTTGTTTTGGAAAGCCTACTGTGAAATTGATAGGCAAAAAGAATATCGAGAATACATGGCGGAACTACCGCTTAGCAAGATGACCGCATTTTCTTTAAGTCAGACTACCGTGGACGTTCGGACCGTCCGAAACTGATCAAATCGTGCGGTTAAGACATGCGGTCCGAACAGCCCAATGAATCTGAGTCGTCCATGTTTTCAGTCCGATCGGACAATGTTGACCTGGTCGCTCAGCGGTACGACCGGCTCGTGGTGCGGTACTACCGCAACCCGGTCGTTCTATTTGTTTGTTGGCGGTACGTAAAAACCAAAGAGACACCGTTTTTGGTTCGGTGCCTCACCCTAGAATCGGTAGTACCGAGATTTCGTGGCGGAACTACCGCTCCTCGGTTGTTTGTTTTCTAGATGGCGGTACGTAAAATCCAGAGAAGCACCTTTTCGGCTGAGATTGAAAACCCTACAAACGATAGTATAGCTCCAATGTGCGGTACAACCGGCCTAAGCGGTAGTACCGCATGATAGTTGGCGGTAGTATTGCGCCGCATTTAAAACAGCTATGTCAGAGGGAGTTAATGCTCTTGTTATAGCTGTTACGGAGCGGTTGGTAGGATGCGGTAGTACCGCACCTTGGTTGGCGGTAGTATCGCATTTCACTGAAAAGTTGGGATTTTCCTCCCAACGGTCATATTTGTTGTGGGGGGTTATAAATACCCCTCCATCTGCTCAAGGATAGTGTGCTAGAACACATTTAACATCCTTGGAGCCTTTAGCATCATTCTAACACCTCAAATACACTTGTGCATTCATTGTGAGGTAGTTGAGCCAATTCAAGTGGATTCATTCATTCTAGTTGATCCATTTGCACTTGAGTGCCGTCAAGCGAAGGCCATCGGTTTATTACTCTTGGTGTTTTGTCAAACACCTAGACGACTTGGCGGTGGGAGCACAGTGATCTCTTTAATATGATTGTGAAGAGGCCTGATGCCAAGATTATGAGTGATTTGGTGTTCACCATCTCCGGAGCGGAGGAAGAACAACCAATAGTGATCGAGGGAAGGCTTAATTCGTGGAGCCGGCTTGATTTGTTCAAGTTTCCTCAACGTGGACTAGTGAAGACCAGCAAGTCTTCGATACTAGGGGAAAAACTTTATTGTCTTATTTGTGGTTATTTCTTGTATTTACTTATTTCGCATTTACAATTCTAGCATTTGTCTTGTGTTGAATTGCTTAGCTAGAATTGTATCTAGTTTAGACTTAGTTCATAATTGGCTTAAATTGTTAATTAGTCAAAAAGTTTGAAAACCTCCTATTCACCCCCCTCTAGTCGGTTATCCTTGATCCTACAAGCGGCGAAATGATGAAAAGACGGTATAAATAGTGACTACGTACAAACATCGAACAACAAAAGGACGTGGTCTACATAGCAAATAGAACCTATGGTCTGTATATGTTGGGTTTAGATAACACCTCAAAGGATGAGTGCAATGGGACACAACTATATCCATTATTACATATCCCAGAACTGGCTCAATATGTATTGGGTCGATACGCACTCCATCATTAGCTATTTCACACACATATGAGACAGTGTTTGATTCCATGAATTCTTGCAGAAGCATTTATTTTCTTTTTTAAAAAATAGCTAATCATGGTGGGAGTAAAGTCTCCTCTCTTATTAGTAAGCAGACAATATTATTGAACAGACATTCAATAAGAAGGCAGACAACACATAGATTTCTACTTACCCAGGGAAGACGTCTCCAATTCCTTTTTTGACAATGTAATTGAAATCAACAAAACATAGTGAGTAGTTTGAAGGTCATGTCATACAAAACATAATATGTCATAAACAATAGTACAACACCATCCTAGATAAAGGCACAAAGGAAAATCAAGTTCTCCTCACGGTAGTAGGCCTTCTTCCAAGTTCCAATGGTTCCCAAGTGTCGATATACCAATTGACTCGATTGTTGTATTCTCGATGGAGGCCGATAATCCTTCTCTACTCACATGCTTTAATGAGCCACAAAACAAAAACATTTTCATTAATAGTATTAAACCAACAATAATTGTAGCGAATCGAAAATTTTACCTTAAGAAGCTTTACAATGGCAATAGTTTTTGGATTAATTTGGTCAGAACATTATGTTGATGGATAAATTGGAAAATAACATCCAATGTGAGGATGACAGGTGGGCCATGGGGCCACATGTCATCCTCACACTGATGTTATTTTCCAATTTGTGATTTTTGAGCTTTGATGATGATTTCATCTAATCCGTTGTCCTAAAAGGAAACAATGGAGGAAGGATAAGCTAAAAGATTCCATGCTTAAATTATATCAAGAACTACTTACCTTCTGATATTATTTTTCCAGCACCAACCCCTTATTCTTTACCAACAAACAAAATAAGCTCTATAATTGAGTCCAAGCGAAGTCTTCTAAATGGCATGTGTTGGGAACTCTACCTATTAGTGCAAAGAAGAAAGGAAACCATGAAAAACAATTTTACAACTAATTCGGGAATCGACCAATCCCTTTATTCAAATCAATATTTGTAGAAGAACCTAGCTTCTCAAATAGATCATGATTATAATGCTATAATATCAAACTCAACACTTGCGTGTTGCCATCTCAAGAATGCACCTAAATTTTGTTTGCAAGAATGCTTCCTAGTGCTTACTTAAAGCTATTGCTAGATCAGATATCCCGCAGGTTCAAACCAAAGTAAGTTTCTAGAATCTGGTCAACATATATATTACCTAATCTATAGCTAAATTAGGACATCCTTTATGCTGTTATGAACGTTACCAATCTTTATCCATTTTGTCTATCTTTAAAAGCACCAAGAGATATCTTTGTGAAAGAAAGTACATTCAGTTATACAAATTCCAACCATGCAAAATATATTACCTTGATACAGAGATCTCTAGAACCATCCAAGTTTTTGAGGCTGTCCGCAAATATCCTGCTGATATGCACCAAAGTAATCAACTATTACATACTAAAAAAATTATGAGCAAAGATCTACTTCAATGAGCAATTGCTTAATTACCTCCAATTCAATATTATTTGTGGCAACAATAGCACAAGATTGGCACTCAGCACCATGGTTGTGACTTCATCCAGCAAATATGGCGGTGTCGACCAAATCTGTAATTCCGGGCACCCATCT
Organism: Phyllostachys edulis; assembly: GCA_036346405.1. Lineage (NCBI taxonomy): Eukaryota > Viridiplantae > Streptophyta > Magnoliopsida > Poales > Poaceae > Phyllostachys > Phyllostachys edulis. Next base: position 91,955 of record JAYEVD010000144.1, on the reverse strand, counting down.
GGACTACAAGGGAGGAGCGGAGAGGGAGGCAGAAGGGAAGAGGAGAGGAGCGAGGAGGAGGATGCGGCCGCACGAGGCTCCAGGAGACAATTGAAGCAATTAAACAAATAAAAAAGTATCTGAAAGACAATTGAAGGATCTATCATGGCATCCTTGAAACGACATGCAAATTTAGTGAGAAAATAACCTTTGCGAGTGAGACAATGGAGGACCTGAGGTAAAGGTGATAGCACATAACCTTTCTAGTTTTATGAGAGCAATGTATTAGAAATTTGACAGATATAAAAGTAAGATAAGTGTGAATTGACAACCTTAATATTAATATGCAATCTAGAGTATACCGAGACAACAGATATTGTCAAAAATCGAGACCTTCTACAACCAATGCCATAAATTCCCAGAATTTTATAGGCCCCATATTTTTTGGATAGTAGGTCCAGAACAGGAACATAAAAATACGTCATGGGATCTCTAAACTAAGATGTTAATCGTATTTCACTTACTACCTTAATAGTTCCACCGCTTGGTTCTTTGGAAAGAGCAGCTTGTTCTTGAATAAAAAAAAGACATTGACTGAAAAATAGAAAGCCTATATTGTAAGTTTGGGTTCTTTTTGCCGGTGAACTGTTAGTTTTGATATGTAAGAGAACATACATTCATATATATATACATGCATACATAGACATGAATGTATTCATAGAGTGGCTAAAGAAAAGGTCAGTATATGAATACATATATGAATGACAAAAGGTCGTGAAAGGTCAGAATGACAAAAGGTTGTGAAAGGTCAGACATGCATACATGTTCCATTGCTTGGTTCTTCCGAGAGAGCAATTTTGTTCTTGATTAAAAAAATAGCATTGACTGAAAACTGGAAAGTCTGTACTGTAAGTATGTTTTTTTCTTCTGGTGGACCTATTAGTTCTGAGATGTAAGGGAACACACATTCATATATATACATGCATACATCAACTTGAATGTCTTCGTAGAGTGGCTAATGAAAAGGCTATAAAAGGTTGTACATGAATACATATATGAATGACAAAAGTCTGTGAAAGGATGTACATGCATACATATACATGAATGCCTTCCTAGAGTGACTGAAGAAAAAGTTGTACATTCATATAAATAGAACAAAAGAACAGATAAGCAAGTTCAAAATGAGTAGAGCATCTATTATGTCCGATATGATTTACGATACCAACTATAAAAAATGCATTCTCATTATATTAGCTGGGGATTCATAATCTATGGACATCAACATGTGAACATAAACATGGAGATCGACTCATGAATTACAATTACAAACTTAGCATAAATAAATAAAAAATCATGTCATAATTGAAGCACTAATTTACTGATAAGCCTAAGAAAAGCATACGCATACATGTAGAGCTCTGATTTTTACTTTTTTCTTGTGACCTCTTCTTCTGCAAGATTTCTTTGATTGATTTAGTTGTTGTGTTGAACAGACTACCATTTCCCACATAAACCTGTTCCTCGATGCCATAGAGATATCTCAAACTAATCTGCAACAAATAGACACAGTAGAGTTAGCATCATTCGAAAATTGGAATAGAGCGCATAAAACAACAATATTGACCTCAAGAGCCACCACACTACGATGTCCACAATGCATTACGTCAACACCTTGAAGGCAAGGATGCAAAGAATTTTCTCACTGGTAGCGGCTGCTGGACATGGCCGTCGCCGTGACAGGAGGAAGGTGACGACCTCGGCGCATGGTCGCCTCATCTGGACTCAGTTCGTCACCCTTATTCTCTACCGCCACCGACAGAGGCACTTCGGGCCTACCTCGGTCCTCCTCGGTGGTAGCACGGGGAGCAGACTGGGGTAGCATGGGGAGGAATGGGAGGAAAAAGAAGAGATGAGGGAGAGGAGAGGGAGGAGGCAGAGGTGTTCGGAGAACGGACCGAGGGGGGTGAATGCGCTTGGGAGAGAGTAGGCAAGGCGGCGTGAGGCGATCGAAGGCGTGTGGGAGAGAGGAGGCGGAGCCTCATTCCCTCATCTAGGGGCGGTGCAGGACGACAGCATCCGGGGGCAGTGTAGGACGACGTCGTGAAGGTGACTTGGAGAGCGGACCGAGGGGTGTGGATGCGCCTGGGAGAGAGGAGGCGAGGCAGCGCGAGGCGACCAGAGGCATGTGGGAGAGAAGAGGCGGAGCAATTTGAGGACGGCGCAGGACGACGGCATCCGGGGGCGGTGTAGGACGATGCAGTGAAAGGAGGCGGAAAGGACTACGGCGGCGGCGGTGGCGAGGAGGAGGCGTTGGAGAGTAGGGTCTAGGCAGAGCGGACGCAAGAGGGGATCTGGGGAGGAGAGGCGCGCGATGGTAGGCGCAGGCGTAGCTTGGGCCGGTGGAGGCATGGGCGACGTGGCCTGTGCTCGACCGCACTCGCAAGACGAAGCGCAAAGACATCGATCGTCTGGCGCAAGGCGCGACGCGGCGATTGGACATAGGGCATTTTCTCGGACGCGTGCCGCACGGGAGGAGAACTCCATCGGCTATTAAATGAGGTAATTGCGATCAACGATGCAGTTGATGGAAATTAGGGGTATGAAGATGAAAATGCTAAATTTTTTTGTTGGAATCTAGTGGGAGCTCTATATGGTTCACCGTTACGCCACGCCGCTTTGAGGCATGTTATGGAGCTAGTATTCATAAAAAGGATTTCACAAAACAACGATGTCGAGAGTAGATGATCTTGGCGGTCGCAATTTATTGCATTCCAAATAGTCTGATAGCTCATCTAAAAAAAGAGGGCACTTAACAACCGTGGACGGGGTTGTATATTCAAGGCCATGTTGCTGACAAACAAAACTCTTAACTTGCAAATAATAACAATAGACAAGTACACAAGGATGTAGTCCCAGTCCTCTCTCTTTATTAATCCTTTTGTTGTAGGCTTGTGTGTACAATGATAGTTCCTTGTCCTCTTTATATATGGGAGAAGGTACCCTTCATACATGTATAAGCAATATGGAGTAAACGGACTAATGAGCCTTGTGGGCCAACAACCTCTCCAATAGGTCTTTGTTTAGGTAAAATGTTCACACATAATCGGGTCTCGAAACGGGCCGATATACAACAAATTGGATGGGAGAAAATTCATACTTTTCGTGGCAGCTTATACAATCAATATGTGAATCTATGCTAAACCGTTATTTCACTACCGAATCTGCTATTTTCGAAAGTGCCCAAACACTCGAAAAAGTCCCCAAAACACTCGGAAATTAATTCCTGAAGGTCGGCCGTTGGGAAAAACCACTCGGGATAGTTTAGTTAGGGTAATAACTTGTTTCCCGAGTGTTTTGAGATTTACACTCGGGAGAAATAACTTTCCCAACTGTTCGAGATTACACTCGGAAACATAAAACACTGGAGAAATAACTTTCCCGAGTGTTCAGATTTACACTCGGAAAAGTAGGGAAATTGTCCCAAGTGTATATCAACTACACTCGGAAAATCTAGCCATGTGGCTACCCAAAGACACATGCAGATTCGTGATTTTCCGAGTGTTTGTCAACTAAGGACACTCGGAAAATCTAGCCATGTGGCGACCCAGCACACATGCAGATTCGTGATTTTCCTGAGTGTTTGTCAACTAAGGACACTCGGGAAATACCTGAACAGTATATGCTCCAATTTTGTACATACAATGCATTTCATTTTAAACCGCATCAAAGCTAACAGAAACTCGCAATCAAACAGAGTATACAAATTCACAAAGAAGAAAAATACCACCAATTAGGCGCAAATCATTACATATATAAATTCAACAACAATATTGACATAATGTTCGAGTTCACAATACAACATTCACATATATAGATCAGACATCCACAACATATTCAAGTTCAAATTCGAAAAGCTAGGCACAAGACTTGTCTGTTAGCACATCCACGTGATAACAAGGCGTTCAAAGAGAGATTGTGCTAATCCTACACAAGTTGCCTTTTTGCACACGATGATTGGACCCAGTTGGTAATGATCTCCAACAAGAAAAATCTAAATAAATTGTAAAATTATAAATAAAAATAATCAAATTATCCTAAATCAACTCATTAATTACTTGTTACCTTCTTGACACCGAGCACCAACGGAATAAGACATTCGTGCTCAAGGTTCGTAGACTCATCAATAAGAACTCGCGAATAAAATTTGCCATCACCTCGTGATATAGTAATCGATATAGTACAAAAAGACATCAATATTAACTCGCTAATAAAATTTGCCATCTTTGTTTCAATGGCTCGTTTTAGTGCTTTGTACTTTTCTCATCATCGCCGACAATTCACCGTGAAAAGAGAAAGTAAGCATAATGACTCTCATTCAACAAAATGCAGCATATCGCATCTCTTAAAAAAAATACATGGCATGAATCATGATGGCAGGCCTATGCATATGAGTGCATTCAAGTTCTAAATCAGATTAAGAACAACATGTTCATGTTCATGTTTATGCACTGTAGACATTGATTAAACACATAGACAATGATATATAGTCGGCTTCCTAGAAGTTCAATCACATCTCAGCTCACTTTCACTACTATGAATATATATGCATGGACACAAGTATATCCCTTTCTCAAAACAATTTAGATTGGAAACAAACAATCAAATAGAGCATAGGAGCCGAATAAGCATTAATTGTGCTATCTACTACTCCAAAGAGAAAGATAAGATATTGCAGGAAGCAAAAACTACAATACCCTTTCTGATGCATCCACAGGTGACAATTTTCACTTGGAAAGATGCAAAATTGCAGATGTTTTGTAGTACCGCTCTGTCAAAACTCAAAAGTTTTTTTGTTGGTCAACATGGATATTGAAAAATCTAAGGAAGCGATGCAACACTAGTAGTATCATCCACATCACAGAGCAATGGGAGGGGATTAGAGAGAAGGATAGAGGGGATAAGAGGGGAGGTTACCTTAGTGCAACCACGACAATAGCCCACTTCCATCTTTGACATAACACAACCTCACATTGATAGGCTACTACAAACATACAGATAGGCTATTATTAAGCGTGTTGAACCAGAAAGATAAACTACTAACCATTTAACAACAATCATGGGTGACTTCTTTGGAAGTAAGTCATCTAGCAAAGGTTCAAGGCTAGGGTACTACAACAAAGTTAAAACTTTACCTTCTTTCTTACAAGCATCTCCTCCCTCCTGCATTCAAGTCAGAAAACATTAATAATGTGATAGGAAACCAATATGCAAGAGGACCCAAAATGTACTTAAGATTATACCATTTCATAAGCTTAACTTCCATAGATAACCCATTACCGAGATTAGCAACTTTGAACATATTGAAGACAACAAAAATATGAGATGGATATAATATGTTTTCATAATTACGTTATCCAATTGCATTTGTCATATTACTTCTCATTTAACCTTATAATTATATATGTAAAAAAGCAAAGAAATATATCATCTTGATAATGCCACAATACATGCAAGAATTGCAACAAAAAAAGTTACATGTTTCTCGAGCTCCTTGTACGTGCTTTCAGATTGTCTAAATCTCTTCTTCTAGTTGAAGTGAATTTGAAAAAACAGAATATTATCACTAGTTCCATAAGGAAAGAAGCCCACTTCACCTTTACTTTTTTTCTTCATGAAATTGATCACAATACATGCAAGAATTATAACACACCTTCTCCAAAAGATTTACATTCTCATCTAACAGGAACGCTGCCTAGTTTAAGTTCTGTGTAACATAGAAGCAGAAGGAAAGTTTATTCCTACAGGAAATTATTAATCTTACTACATTGGTGCTAGAATTGCCAGCCACAGTGCCACTATAGTTGTACTTGTATGCCATACCTTGCACTCACTTAAATTTCATAAATCATTTGAAATCTCCATAAATCACATGAACTATATGCTTTTCTATTTCAATAACTAACTAAAATCAAGAGCACCAACTGTGGACTGGGGTACATGGTACCAAGTTGTGAAGTATGAAATAATTTGCATTAGGCACAAAGCATTAATAGAACGACAGTGACAACCATACTGTATTTTAGCTAATCTATTAGTACACAGATTGCAAAGTTTAACAGCTATTAGTGGAATCTATATATAGAGCCCCTCATGATGATATTAAAACAAGCGAGTACAAACAATAATTTTTAGCAAATAAAATGACTATTTCTCGCTTTTGAATGTCTCTAAACATCTTGAGTGATCTGCACATGGGGGCATAAAAACACTATATTACATTCTTGTTTTGAACTTCAGATATAATAATGAAGGTTTTGCCTATTAGATATATGAGCTTGGGAAAGTTGTTCTTTTAGGTGAGCAACTGCCTCTTGTAACTCCATGCATTCACTTGTCTGGTAACACAAGAAATTCAAAGAAGTGGTATAAACTGATTGTAATTGTTTCACTGTTCAACTTACAAGAAAACAATAAATCAAATTTCTAGCACATCTAACCTTTTCCTTTAGCTGGTCTTGTGTTACTCTGTTATCTGTTGACTTCGCTTGCAATAAGAAACAGCAAATGAGAGCGCCATCATCATCACCCACTATCATCCACAACCCAAAACTGACCAAGTCCAACCAGGTAACCACCATCTTTTCCCACTGCTAATTTTTGCCCACCCCAAAACCCACCTTATAAATCAACCATGCCCATAGAACGTCCAGCATAACCATATCATCATCCATTTTCACATCACAGAGCAAGGGGAGAAACTGGATAGGAGTAGTATACATCAGTGCTTAGGAACCACACCCACCATCACCTTTAGGCCAAAGCTCAAGGAGCACAAACCACATCCATCAACCCACCATGCATGAACAAGCATCAGCCCACCTCCAGCATTCACCTTGCATAAATAAACATCAACAAGCATCAGAACATAAACCAACAATTCATCAAACAATTAGTGAAGCCCAAATCCTTGCCGAGCCAAGAGTAGCATAAACGGGCCGAGGGTTGGCGGCGCGGCGCATGGCCAAGAAGAACAGACACAGGTTCGCCCAAGCCCCACAAATGAGCAGATCGAGACGAGGGCACATGGCGCAAGATCCGGTCGAGGAAGAACGGCTAGGCGCCGGGGCCTGCACGGCCGAGCCCCATAACAAGCGCCGAGAGGAGTGAGGTCGGAGGGAGGAGGCTACGCCATGAAAGCCACGGCTGAGCAAAACTAGGAGGATGGAGAAGTGAGAAGGAAGAAGAAGAAAGGGGAATGAGGGAAAGAAAAAGTGAAGAAGAAGCAAGGCACCAGTGGGGAATTCGGCCAAAACTAAATGCAGACCGAGTGGCGCTGGGGCGAGCCAAGCCGGAGCCGGGGGCGACGCGTGGGAGAGAGAGGTGAGGGCACAGGAGGGGGCCTCGGGTGCCAGCGGCACCCGAGAGAGGAAGCCGGGCTGGGGCCGGGGTCGGTGGAGCAGGCACCATGAGAGGAGCCGGAGGTGGCGCAGGGGCGGAGCTAAGCGAGCAAGAAGCTTGGCTAGGGAGCCAGAGGGCCGGGTGGAGGGACGGCCAGTGAGCAAGATGGGAGCATTGGGGAGGGAGGAGGAGAAAGATTTGAGAAAGAATGGGGGAGCATGAGAGCCGAGCTGCGTGGGGAGGTAGGGTTAGAAGCGAAAAAAAGGCGCGGCGGAGAAAAGAAAGGGTGCGGTGGGAAAAAAAAGATCCCGAGTGTTTCTGTTTCGATGCACTCGGGATTGTACTTGATTTTCCGAGTGTTATTGGAACACTCGGGAAAGTTATTGCTACCGAGTATTTACTTTCAGTCCCGAGTGTTTTCGTCCAGACACTCAGGAAATATATAAGCACTCGAGAACTAAACGGTTTTTGGCAGTGACAATATATAGAATGCATTTTTCTTCTTAAATTTACAATGAATTAAAAATATGTTCAAACTTGTTCGCTCTTGGTACACCAATACGTGCTTTACTAACCAACAAAAGTACATAGTTTTTTTCCACAGATATTAGATCATGAGAGTTGGCACGAATTGACAGGCGAAACATGAACAATCGAATAACAATTAACAAAGCTTATCACATCACCACAGATGAATTATGTAGGGTCATATGCATAGTTCGTTAAAGCACTTTAATCAAGAGACACGTGCTTTACTAACCAACAAAAGTACATAGTTTTTTTTTTCTTCACAGATATTAGATCGTGAGAGTTGGCACTCCTACCTGATCAGATGTTTCTAGAGGTTTGTGCTTATAGTATAACCAGTATAAAGAATGAGTTGCATCGTTTAATACTAAAAACAGTGATGAGATACATCGTTTAATACTAAAAACAGTGCATTTTCATGGCTACAATATCCTCTTTTAAATGGGCCTTATTCGACGAAATTGGCCGGATGCTCTCTCCAGGTTGCATATGCCGTGTCGGATGAACCCATATGGACCGTCAGGATTTAGGTAAGATACCGGTACCGCCTCGAGCCCTTGAGAAGTTTCGGTAACTTATGTCCCGAGTACTACTAGTTTTTTCCCCCGAAAACCGAGTACTACTAGTTGGAGGGCCAGCTTATGAAATGACAACGACGGCACTGCCGCCAAGTAACAGAGCATGCGGTGATGGAAAGGTCACGCCAATGGAAGATGCTGGGATATGCAATTATGCATGGTGTGACGGTGAGAGCTCAGAAGAACTGAATTCATCAGTGTTGAGGCACAAAACAAGAGCATCCATGGTACCAGATTCCGACGTGTATATACAGCTTCTCGAAAAAAAATTCTTTCTAAAAAAGATATCTTCACGACCATCAACACAAAAATAACGTTTAATTCTGTCCATTAAACACACAGACGCGTACCCTACACCACGTCACTACTATCAGAGCCACCGGCGGCCAAACAGGCCTCGTCCTCAGCACCTAGGACGGGCGCTCTCCGTCTCTGACAAGGAGCACGTGGGCGAGGCTTGCTGCGAATTAATAGTTCACCGATCTGGGTCAACTAACCAGCACAAACGGACCGAACGGAACATATAATAATTGAGAGAATTCACTATTTACCCTTCCTTTAGTTGTGTTTTCAGATTTTGCTATTTTTTCTGACCTAATATATTTTTTTCCCCTTCCTTTGTCTAATTCTTTAGATTGTGTCCTCTTTGCATTATTTTATTCTTTTTTGCTTGTTTTCCCGTTACATGGCATGCGAAATGACTCTTTTGCCCCTCGGTCGGCACAAACCGTTCCGTCATTACACCCACCAAATCCTCTCGGTCGCTTATACCACTAGGGTTCATCCTTTTCTCTCAATCCCTTCTCTTCTCTCGTGCTCGTGCTAGTTGAAGGCAACGGCGGCAAAGAAGGTGCATATGGACGTGGCTCCCCAATCCCTTCTTCAGGCTCGTGCTCGACGGCACTTGAAGGCGGCGACGCGGCGGAGCAAGTTAGTAGGCGCCATGGATCCCAAGGAGATCCCACGGGTATGTCCCCATTTCCCGCCGACCAGATCCCTTTTGTTGTGCTTGATGCGTGTGAACAACGAGGCTTGGAACGATGAGTGATGAAATTTCTTTTTTCTTTGCCTTATACATTGTGCCATTGTCGCAGAGGTATGAACTCTCGATGAGTGATGCAATTTTTGTTTTTTCAAGGTAAATCCGTAGGATTGACCTCGAATTGGTGTTTAGGATAAGCGTTAGAGTTGGAGCTTACATTGCTTTGTGTTGAACGATGGTAGCACAACGGCTATGCCACGCATGATCTAGAGTGGATAATAAATGTTAAGGGTTACACGATTGACAAGTTGTATGCTGATCTTGGAGAGAGGATTATTTGGGACCTTCTCAGAGGCATCTCAGATACGGAGTTGACAAGGTAACCAATGAACATGTCAAGTTTCAGACACACATGAGTTGCAAGAGGCATTAATGGATCGATGGAACCTTAAATACTTGTTCTTATTTGTAGAGGTTGTCCCCAAAGCCAGATATCAGTGCAGTCAGTCTAGTGTGACCTACCTTGATGAAGTTTTTAGTGGTAATGACCGAATTGCAGCAAGAATTGATATCAGTGCAGATGGTCCTTGTGCCTCCAATGCACCTCATTCTCCTACTCCCATTGCCGTATCACAACCAGTTGGAAGTACTTCCAATAATCCCTGCAACGCTTGGGCATCAGAAGGTACAGTGGATTGGACAACTATTGAAATCACACTAGGTGCTCTATCTGCTGACGATGATAGAGATGTTGCTATGGATGATGATGACATGTATGTCTTACTTGACTTGAGAGCTGATGATGATGGCAGGGTTAATTCTAGAAGAACAACACCAATGGCAAGTCCTCTTCCATGTGAAATTGAGGAAGAATTTGCCGAGGCAAAGAATTGCAATGGATGATGACATACCGGAGAGAGTGGGAATGTGTTTGATCAGATAATCCAACGATGAGTGTTGGCGATGTCTTCCCGACATGAAAACATTCTGACCGGGCCGCCAAAAGTATGCAATTAATGAGCAATTTGACATCCACACCATTAAATCGACAAAACAAGGTTCAAGGGCGATGCAAGGATGTGTCTTGCCCATGGACAATTAATGCTCATAGCACCGTGAAAGGAGAAACCATCGTGGTACTAACTGTGTTTGATAAGTGTAGCTAATCATCATGTTTGCTATATGATGTTGCTAATTGTCATGTTTGTATTTGCAGTGACCAAGAAGCCATTTGAACACACATGTTCATCGACTAGTAGGGTGAAGACCAGTATGGCATCTCAAGGTTGGGTGGCTGACAAGGTTATGGGGACCTTGAGGAAGCACCCACATCTAGGGGCCAAAGAAATCCAAGAGAGGTTGCAGGATGAGTACAAAGTCACTTTGCAATATGAGACAGTGTGGGCTAGTAGGCGTAAGGCAATGGATATGACATTTGGTTCCCCGGGAGGACAGCTTTTGAGGAGTTGTATAGATTCAAGGCGTAGATTGATCTTAGGTCACCCGGTAGTATTATTGAGATAGCAAATAGACAAATAGGTGACAAGACATATTTTCATAGATTTTTCATGCACTACTAGAAAAGGGTTTTTCCCCACGGTTGAAAACCGTCGTGAAAATAGAAAAAACCGTCGGGTTTATTTTCTGACGGTTAACCGTCAGAAAATACCCTCGTGTCCGGGTGGTCGGGAAAATTTAATTTGTCTGACGGTTAACCGTCAAGAAATATATTCTTGACGGCGAAAAACCGTTAAGAAATATAAACTCGACGGTTTTGCAATAACCGCCAACAAAAATCATTTTCGTGACGGTTTTGGCTGTCAGTTAATTTGTTTACATGACGGGCGATCGCTATCATTCAAGTATATAAAACTCGACGTTTTCTATTACCGTCAACAAAAAGCATTTTCGTGATTTTTTGACCGTCGAGTTAATTTGTTTACATGACGGAGCGACTGTTATCATCAAGAAATATAAACCTGACGGTTTTGCAATAACCGTCAACAAAAATCATTTTCGTGACAGTTTTGGCCCGTCAGGTTAATTTGTTTACATGACGGGTTCAAACTAGAAATTTGATGATGCATGCCAAGCAAGACCATTAGAACATAAACAAAATTAAAGTCATCAACCTGCCTAGGAGAAAACAATAAAGTGGGTTCAAACTAGAAATTTGATGATGCATGCCAAGCAAGACGATTTTTGCATTATCAATGACACACCTTTTAATAAAGGAATCCTTTCATAAACCATAGGTCAAGTAATGTGCTATACTAGATAGTTGACTTGAGCCCCTTCATAATACAAATCAATGTTTTACTAGTCAAAGATTAATTTTATAGCTCAAGGACCATGGTATATATAGCAAGTATTTGAAAACATGCATTGCATTTATTATGGCCTAAACTGTTGTCTTTCCCTCTTCTTGATAGAACAAATAGCCCATTTCTATATTTGCTTATATGATCAGAAGACCACAAGCCGGATAGGAAGGCAGGAAAAAATAGCAAAATGATATGATACAGGGCAGGAATAGACCACATAGAACAGGGCATGAGCAAGGTTCAAGAAAGCGCTAGGCGCATCCAAACATATCAAAAACTTAATATAGACAATATCATAAGAATACATATCAACAAACCAGCAAAGTTGGATTGCAAATCATCAATCATACTTGGCAATATTTCATGACATCCAATACTGTTCTGTCCAAACAAACTACGCAAGTACACGACACAACTTAGCATTCAGACATCCATGTAAGCATTCAAGAGTAGACATCTAGAAACTAACGAGAGCCGAATATGCAAGAGTAGGCAATTAGACATCCATGTAAACAGAGTAATGACAAGAGACAACATCCGAATTCAAGAATCACCAATCAACATTCAGATTCGTAATATAAGCACCATCTTGGGTCCAAACAAACTACACATGACTACATGAGTACATGACTAGCAGACTAGCTCCTTTCGCACATTCAAAGACAACCATTGACACTTCAAACTCCTGAATTCATCATTCAAGACTCAAGACAATTCAATAGACAATAGCAGAGAAGCAGAGCAGCAGAGACTGGGTGGGGAGCTGCTGCGCTAGGTGGGGGTGGCGGCAGAGAAGGGAAGGGGGCATCAAAGAAGAAGATCGCTAGGGGAGCCGGAGGACGGGCAGGCGCGAGGGTGGAGCCATGGAGCAGAGAAGGGAAGAGGACATCGGAGTGGAGGGCGGTGGCTTGAGGTGGAGCCGTGGAGTAGAAAAGGAAGGGGAATCGCCATCTGAGTGGAGGGGGCTTAGGGTGCGGGAGAAGAGGGGAGATGGCGCAGAGGCGGCGGGGCGTGGAGGCGGGGGCTTGGAGGCTAAGGCGAGATGGGGGGAGGCGGCGCTAAATGGCGGCGGGGAGCTAGGATTAGGATTTGGGGCGGGGGCGGCGGCGAAATGGGGGCGGGGGCTTGGAGACGGCGGCGAGATGTGGGGGGGAGGCGGCGGCGAAATGGGGGCGGGGGAGCTAGGGATTTGGGGCGGGGGAGGCGGCGGCGAATTTTTTTCACGTGGCGGGGGAGCGCGCGATGCCAATTTTTTCCCCCAAGAATCTTTTTCACGCACGCAGTTTAACCAATTAACTTGACGGTTCTAACCGCCAAGAAAATATTTTTATTGAGAGTTGTATAAAACCGTCAAGAAAATTCGAATTTTCTTTGAGGGGTACTATTCCGTGACCAAAATAGTAAACCTTGACTACGGTCTGGGCCCGTCAGAAAATTGGTGACCGCTGTTTTCCCAAATTTCCAAAGAGTGATGGCTTTGAAACTATGTATTGATGGTTTTTGAGAGGTCGCAGACCATACTTGAGTGTTGATTCAACAGCTCTGAATGGCAAATGGAATGGACAGCTAGCTGCAGTGACTGCTCTAGATGGACATAATTGGATGTTCCCCGTTGCTTTTGGTTTTATAGAATCTGAGACAACTGATAACTAGACTTGGTTCATGCAGCAGTTGAAGAAAGCAATAGGTAATCCTCCCACCCTTGCTATATGCTCTGATGCTTGTAAAGGTCTAGAAAATGCTATGCAGAATGTATTCCCTGCAGCTGAGCAGAGAGAGTGCTTTAGGCACCTTATGTAGAACTTTGTGAAGAAATTTCATGGTCCTATTTTTGGTAACAGGTACCCAGCTGCTAGGGCATACAGAGCAGACAGATTTGACCATTACATGGGCAGAATGCTTCAAGCAAGTCCTGAGGTTGGAGTCTACTTGAAGAAGCACCATAATTTGTTATGGATGAGGAGCAGATTCTCAAAGGACATCAAATGTGATTACATCAACAACAATCTGGCTGAGAGTTTCAACAGTTGGATTAAAGAGATGAAGGACTTGCCTGTTGTGAAACTAGTCGACAAGCTAAGAGAAAAGATAATAGAAATGTTTTACAAGAGGAGGAGAATTGGAGAGAGGTTGCAGGGGGAAATTCTCCCAGCCAAGTTCAGAGCTGCTTATGAAGGGGTTGTTCACCAATAACCTAGAAGAACCAATGGCCAAAAGTTGACTGGATTTAAGTTGTTTCCACCACTTGGGAAGAGATCGCCAGGAAGACCTCGCAAGAGTAGGTTTCCATCATTCCCGGAGAAGGGAAATCAAGTAGAGCAAGAAGGCAAGGCAAATGCAAGCAGTGGGGGAGTTTGGCCATCGTGGTGACGGCCAGAGTCTCAATGCAAACAAAAAATGGTAACATCATGAGGCCTTTATACCTTTTGCATTACATGTTTCCTTGTTGCCTTGTGTAATCTACTGTGTACAATAGGAAGAGAACTTGTAGAACAATAGGAATAGAAAGGCTACAAAGAAAGGAATTGCAAAGGGTGCGTCTGCTTGTACACCCCTGTCGCATTGCAACCAGCATAGGGTGTATCTGTTTGTACACCCCGTCGCATTGCAACCAACACAGGTGCGCCTGCTTGTACACCCTCGTCGATTGCAGCCAAGAACTCGAGCAACAACCACAGTCCTGCTACTAGGAGGTGTGGACTTGCATTTTGTCAATATGTATAGACTTGCATTTTGTTAGTATGTATGGGCATCTCACAATGGATGTAATATGTATGCAGGCAGCTAGCACTGACAATAGGAGGAGGTGACAGCCAAGACACTACTCCTAGGAAGAAGTTTGCAACTCCCAAGAAGAAGGTCACTACTAGTCCCAGGAAGAAGTTAACACCAATCAAGAAGAAGAAATGAGCAAAAACATCAATTTGTGTCCTAGACTTGTTTGCATGAACTTGTAGCCATTTCAGAATATTTTGTCAGTATGTTGTGTTCTGCAGTTTTTTTGCAATGTATGCCTATGGCTAAGAACTGGACCATATTTCCTATGTTCTAGACTTGATCTACAAATGTGTTTGTTCTGGTGATGAGCATAATGTCCGGAAGAATTTGATGATGCTGATGAATTTGATACCTGCTTGTTTGAGTTTGTCGGATTTCTATTGCTCTTTATCAATGGTTTTGATGTAGTATCCTCCCTTCGCTGAAGGCCATGGATGGTATCAAAGTTGCTAACGGCCTTGAATGCAAGATATCTTATTTCGGTTAAGAAAGAGGAGACTTTCACCTGGTGGAGATGTTGCTGACAAGTCACCTGTTTCAAAAATATATGCTGCAAAAGTGCAGTGCTTCCATAGAAACCATGTTCGGACAAACCTTATGCGCCAGTCTCACAAGTATCCAAGGCTGCGAAATTGTGAATCTCTTGTTGATCGCTCTTTCATTGAATCTTCGCTTTACTTGTTTCCAGAAAACCGCATGCCCTTTGTGTCTTGTGAGTCTTTTGGTCAGACAAAGAGCTTGGGTGGTGAAAGCTTAGACACCGAACGCCTCTTAGTCCTTAACTTCCTTCTTGTGTTACGCCTTTGTGTTGATAGTGAGCTTTGAGGGGACAAAGGATGCACCAAAGGAAAAGTTCAGCCCACTAAATTTTGGTTGAGCTTGATTGAAAAGTAATAGGTTCACCGGACTCATGAGGTGTTCTTGCTCAGAGGTGTTCTCTTCGCATCTTAGCATGCCGCCTGTCAGATCACTTTCTTTCCCTGTCACTATGGTTATTTGCATAGTAGCATGCCAAAGATCTTTGTATGAAATGTAGCATCTTCTAACTAGTGCTAGGAAATCAAGACTTTAGTTGTCAATATTACCTAGCATGATTTAGAAGTATCACATTGTCTTCCAGAAAAGGGGCCCCTGCAGAAAATGCACATCCCAGCCTACTCAGGCACAAGCTCGTATGACCTTATGCCTTCACATTGCTATCTTCGAGACTCATCGATCCGACATTCGATATTAACACACATATACAAAAGAGATAAGAGTCATCATGTCACATATGTTATGATCCACATAATGCTTGCCATTTTCAACAGATGAAATTACACATGATGTTCACTTTTGCAAACAAAATGATCACCACCTTGCTGACACCAAGCAAATAAAATGCCTCAACTAAGATCAGCACCTATTACACATCAAGTTGAGTTTCCATTTCAAGACAAAATGAGACTACTACTAGGTACAAGTGACAAACTACTTCCCCGATACAACAATTACAGCCATTACAACTAAAGCAACGACCAACAAGTTGAGAGCACCAATTGTGATAGAAACTCTCCCTTGCTTCAACACCTTGTACATGGTGGCATCAGTGTTACCATTGAAAGCCTTTAACTCCGCGAGCTCTACTTTCATGGCCTCAAAATCAGTCTTCAGAGTAGATGTGGCTTCAAGTAAATCTGGAATTGCATCTTCGGGGGAAGTGGTGTCCTCTTGAATCACCCCCTTCTTGGTTAGAAAATCCACATATTCTTCGGTCCACATGAAGAAGGAGCAAGTCTTTCGCTCCTACGACAAACCAAACAGCAAAGGGATCCCAAAATCAAATGAAGCAACCCCTCCCAACTTGAAACCCAAATCGAGCAAGGACTACTTACGTTCGGCTGGTTCATAGGACACTTGTAAAATATCTTCCCCGCATTTGCACCCTTCCTACAAGTGTGTTCGAGCAAGGCGGCCCTCTTGCAGTTCGGGCACTCCACAAGGGGAAGTCCGGTGTTGCCCCGAAGAGAATGCATAGACAAGTTTATCATCGAAGAACCCGGGAAGTGTACCTGGGACCATCCCTTCGAACGCCTGGAGGAACTGCTCGACTGCGACATGCCGTCCTTGCCAAGGCCAACCCGCCGCAGCTGCTGTGCTAAACCCTAAAGGGGATTGGGAGCAATGGGGGGAGAAGGGGGAAATGGATGAACCCTAGAGGCCGAATCGCCGGTCACGAAGAACAGAGAAGGGCGTGTGGGCGCAAGATCGAGAAGTGGAAGAGGAGGAGGACAAAGAAGCGCGAAGCGATGGTGTCGAGGGTTCCCATGTGGCGAAAGCAAAGACGAGACAGAAAAGGATGAACCCTAGCGAGCGCAAGCGACCGAGAGGGATTTGGTCGGGTGTGACGGGAACGGGGCTGTGCCGACCGAGGGGCAAAAGAGTCATTTCGCATGCCATGTAACGGGAAAATGAGCAAAAATAAAATAAAATAATGCAAAGAGGGCAAAATCTGAAGAATTAGACAAAGGAGGGGGCAAAAAATGTATTAGGTCGGGAAAGAGGGCAAAATCTGAAAACACAACTAAAGGGAGGGCAAATAGTGAATTCCCCCCTAATAGTTTGCGGTATGCGTGACAAGGAGCAAAACGCGTGCACACAAATATTCCTCCGTGCGCTTTGACCGTGCATGCCGCCTTGTCGACTAGCTAATCATCCCGCTTCTGAGAGATCGATCCACGCCGCTCGGGCGCCCACGCCGCATGCTAGCTACTAACCACCGGTACTAACCACCAAATTAAGCGTGATGCTAACGAGCAATCTCGGCCGAGCGACGAAGTCGAGCCGACCGCCGATCTCCCACCGCCATCGCAGCTCGGCGTCATGGGCGGCGGAGGTAACACCGGTGCGTGTAGGGGCGTGCGCACCGGCTCCATCGGCCGCGTCCCTCGAGACCCCGCATGCTGCATCTCCTCCACCTGGTCCATTCAATGGAGGAAGCACCGACTGGTTGGCGGTGGCGCAAGCAGAAGCAGCCTGGAAGCAGCAGCCAAGAGCGAGCCCAAGAAGGAAGGCGCAGAAGCACGGCAAGGAAGAAGCACTACAAGGAAGAAGCACTCAGCAGTCAGCACTACAAGCATATTTAGGCAGCTTGTGCCATATTCTTTACATAATTCAATGTTATAGGACCATTTTCGCAATCCTCAAATCCCCAAATCCCCATTCAGCCACAACCCATTCGGTCACTCCCCAAAATCCCTATCTCTCAAATCCCTAATTCACAGCAACTCACCTGACCTGGGCACACCGCACACGTACGACAATGACAATGGGCGGGCCACCGAGGGCGGCGACGGCCGGCTAAGGGTGAGGCGGCGAGACTCAAGAACCGAGAGGCCGAGGCGGCCGGTGGTCGGAGGCCGAGCCAGATACACAGAAGAAGCAAAGTAACAGGCGACTGGTTGGAGGTAGGACCGTAGGAGGTCGGGCGGCGCCGAAAACAGGGAGGCGCTGGGCGTGGGCAGCGTGGCCAAGAGGAGGCGGCGACCGGGGGGCAGCAGTACCATGAAGCCACTGGGAGGCGGCGCCATCGCGCCAAAAGAAATGGGGAAAGGGAGCCACTGCGATTGTGCTGCGCTAGAAGAAGGAAATAGAAGAAATTAGAAATGGGGAATGTGTTATGTGCCTTGAGTCCTTGAGATAATCATATATGGTCACAACTCACAACTAAGAAGGTGAGCTGAGGTAAAATTCATAACTCACTCAATTAATATCATTATATCAATGATAATATCAATGTGATGTTGAGATGATGTTGTGAATGTAATATATGATGTTGTATTGTTATCTACTTGTCTAGTCTAGTTACATGTATTTAGTTTTAGTACTCATGGATTACATACAATTTATTGTAGATTTATAAAAGATGGACAAACGAACTTCGCATAGTTATTTCTTGAACAATTCAAATACAAGTATTACTCCTCATACCAATGAGAGCACAACTAGAGATGAAGTGAGGAGAGCATATTTGTTGAACGGTCCAACTCGACCAATTGGCCATGTTTTTCCAAAGAAAATGATGGATTGTTGGAGATTCTTTCAAGAAGCATAGTTCAACAAATTTGATTGGTTGGAATATAGCGTGTCAAAGAATGCCGCCTTTTGTTTCTATTGCTTTCTTTTCAAGAGTCCGTCACATCCTCATTATTTTGGCAATGATGTATTCACAAAAGTTGGGTTTGTTAATTGGAGGAAGGCTTTGAAAAGTTTGAATGACCATGTTGGTGGACCTAGTAGTACCCATAGCTTTTGTAGGCAAGCATGTGAGGATTTCAATAATCAAAGATTAAGTGTGTCACGGAAATTAGATGCTCGTGGTAAGGCGGACGAAGTTGCATATAAAATTCGTCTAGCTGCTTCTCTAGATTGTGCAAGATTTCTCTTAATGTAAGGTGAAGCTTTTCGTGGACATGATGAGTCTGCTACTTCCATCAACAAGGGAAATTTTAAGGAGTTGTTGGAGTGGTATACAGATAAGAAGGAAGAAGTAAAGAAGGCATTTGATGTAGCTCTTAGGCATTGTACCATGACTTCTCCTTGGATTCAAACAGACCTTACAAAAGCTTGTGCAGAAGAGGTCACTAAGGTGATTATGGGTGAGATTGGAGATACGAATTTTTTAGTGCTTATTGATGAATCTCGAGATGTATCAACAAAGGAGCAAATGGGTGTGATTGTGAGGTTAGTAGTTGGTTTTATATTTTTAATTATACCATTTATGCATTGTGTGTCCTAACTTGCATATCTTATGACATGCAGATTTGTTAACAACCAAGGGAAGGTCAGGGAAAGGTTTCTTAAACTTGTACATGTCAAAGAGTGTACTTCTGCTGCATTGAAGGGTGCATTGCTTGGTGTGCTTGCAGTACATGATTTATCTCTTTCGAGACTTCGTGGGCAAGGATATGATAGAGCTTCAAATATGAGAGGAGAATTTAACGGCTTGCAAAGACAGATTCGAGATGAAAATCCGTATGTTTTCTATGTCCATTGCTTTGCCCATCAATTGCAATTAGCAGTTGTCACCGTCTCGAGTAGTGTCAAAGCTATTGTTGATTTCTTCAATTATATTCCCCTAATAGTAAACACTGTTAGTTCATCTTGCAAGAGGATGGATGCTTTGATTAAAAAACATCGTGAAGTTTTATTGCAGAAGGTGCAGAATGGCTTGATTCTCACTAGAATGGGGTTGCATCAGGAAACTAGTCTAGCTAGACCTGGAGATACTAGATGGGGCTCACATCACAAAACCTTGCTCTGTTTGTATGAAATGTGGGAGGCAACTGAAGAGGTGCTAGAAATTGTAAGTGATGATAGTCATCAACCATCCAATTCTGTTGGAGCATATGGTTTGATAAGAAAAATGGAAACCTTTGAATTTGTGTTCATATTGCATTTGATGTTGGACTTGTTGGGCATTACAAATGAATTATCACATGAATTCCAAAGGAAGGATCTAGACATTGTTCATGACATGGGTTTGATTATGGATGTGAAAAGAGAACTTGCAAAACATGAGGGATAATGGGTGGGAGCCATTGCTCAAGCGAGCAAAAAGCTTTTGTGAAGCAAATGGCATCACTGTTCCGGATATGGATGAAAGCACCCCAATTATGGGTCGAATGTCTCGTCGAGGCCATAGAGTGACTCAAGATCATTTTTATAGAGTTGACATCTTCTATGCGGCTATCTATGCCACTAAGTCAGAGATAAATCATCGTTTTAATGAAGTTTCTACAGAGCTATTGATATATATGTCTTATTTTGATCCAAAGAACTCATTCTCCAAGTTTGATGTGGACAAGCTTTTGCAACTTGCTGAGATTTATGCTGATGATTTCACCATAGGTGATCGTATCTTGTTATGAACTTAGCTTCAAAACTACATTCTCAATGTTAGGAGAAGTGTAGAATTTTGTGGATGTTGTGACCTTGCAAGGCTCGCCAAAAAGATGATTGAAACTGGAAAAGACAAAACATTCTCATTGATCTATCGTCTCATTGAGCTAACATTGATTCTTCCTGTGGCAACGATATCAGTTGAAAGAATCTTTTTGGCAATGAAAATTATTAAGACAGACTTGCGCAACAAAGTCTCCGATGAATGGTACAATGACTTGATGGTGTGCTACACTGAGCGAGAGATATTCAAAAGCATTGATGATAAAACAATCATGGATCGTTTTCAACAGATGAAATCTCGTAGAATGGATTTGCCTCCCGCTCCTAGTCATAGCTAGCGGTTTTGCGGTATGTTCTATACTTCCATTTCATTTCAATGTTTGCAATTAGTCACAATTTTATGATTGTCACGCTAATTTAGCTACTATTGTTCCACAGATTGCTACTCGCGTGTATTTATACACATTTGGATTGTTATGTTCATTAGCCGTGTACTATCTTAAGTTTATTTTACATTTCGCTTTGTCTCTTATTTATTTATATATGAATTTGAATTGCATTAGATATTCAAATGTATTATGTATATTTTGTACAATTTTATTATATTAGCTTGAGCATCTCTTCTATTTTTATCCTGCTTCGCCATCGGTCGCTGGGGTCTCGCTGCCGCACCGCACATACTCTGACGCACGCACGGACAAATTAAGCATACACTTGGAACACTTCATGTGAACCGCATAATCGGAAGTAACCACACCAACAATCATAGTGCTTCATTAATTAACTCGTCTCACTCAAACAAAGCCTCGCCCGTTGTTAGTTCAAAGCCACCTCGTCCCACGTGCTCCTTGTTTGAACATGGGAGGTACAGACGAGGCCCGACTAGGGGCTTGCCCGTGGCAGGGAGTGACAGGGCTGACGTGGCGGTACGATACGTGTTCGTGCGGTTTTAGATGAAATTAAGTGTTATTTTTGCATTTGCGACTGTGAGGAGACCATATTTGCTAACGCAGTTCCAAATAGTATCATTTAGACACAAAAAAATATCTGGTTTCTCACACAAGACACCACCCTGATCAATGGAGTTCGATCAGACATATACTACAAGTCTACAATTAAGGGCATGATAGTCGAGAGTTTGATTCGAGGGCAGTTCGATCGGCTGAGTTTAAGGGTGAAATATCGGTTCAAAAATGTGAATTTGGTGAAAAATCGTATTTTAACAAAACTTGGGAGTTTCTTAAATATAGGAGGGTACGTTGTACATCTTTGCAAAAAAAAATCTATGATTATAAATTCTACCAAAACTTTTTGGTTGATTTAGAACTTGTGTCACTCATTATTGACAATTGGCCTAATGTTTGATTTGGGTGCTAAGGTGCTAATGCTAACTTTGGGCATTGGATCCGATTGAACAGATAAGATTTGGGTGCTAATCCCACCTCCAATCCACTTAACATTTTTTACTAAGGCCCTATTTGGTACAGCTCCAGATTCTCATTTTCATATTCTACTCCCCGATTCTCGAGAACTGGAGCTATCTGCTGAAAGCGCTTGCTAGTAGGTTGGCTTCAAAAACCATATGAGGGGGATTAAAGGCAAATAGACCATGTTACCCCTGGTTATAATAATTCAATTATATTTGTGTCTTTCTTCTATGTATTTGTACACAAATTATAGAATTTTTCCCCTAAATTTGTTTAGACCATGTGAATGTATATAAATGAGTCACATCACGCTGAATCTACAAGCACATACATAAAACATCTCCTTGCAATGCATCTGGGTTAGCACTACGTGTGATACATACATTTCAATTGCAGTCAATCTCAACATCCAATATCCAATGTTATCATTCTACATATAGAAAGCAAACCATCTGAAGATCTCATAAACAATTGTCTATCAAATCGATCGCTAAATATTCACAACCACTGTTTACCTCACAATGGATGTGTTTACTAACAACCCCCACAGGAAAATGGGGGGGGGGATAACAAGCCCCATGAAGCTACATTCACTGTTCTCTTTGAACAGCGAATGGTACAAGATAACACACAACACAATGCCTGCACACGGGGAGAAAATAAACAAGGAAAAGAACACATCACACAATAAAACACAACATCTCAATACATGGGCGGCATCTGTCTGTTTTGTACAAATAAACAAATGAATGAAACCCAGTACTGTGCTGTTTCGATGATCCAGCTTGAAATTTGCACTTCAATCTGAACTTGTCATATAACATAATTCTTGCAAAATCAAATCCCATGCAAAAGGATATAATTATACATATCAATATATTCAAATTCCAAATGCGTTTTCGGACTCAACAACACCTCTAGAACATTGCCCATACTAGTATCGTGGAAATGTTGCTTTAAATAACCTTGTTTTTTTCTTGATGATATCCTCGCAAGTCGATGCAGAGCTTCATGAACTTGTAGCATAGAAACCAACCATGGTATGAAAGGAGACTACTTGATGTGCATTGAGATCACCGTAGGTCGCAAACCAACTGCAGAAGATAACGAAATTAATTAGAATAACAGGTTGTAACATATGTTATTCGACATATAAGAAATAGAAACATGTTTGTTTCACCATATGCTCAATGTTTGTTTCAGAAAATTGCCAATGATGCCAAAAAGACTGGAATTCATGATACCTATCAAATATCAGAACAAGTTCAGGACAATTACAGATATCAGAACAAGTTCAAGATTCATGAAACCTATCAAATATCAGAACAAGTTCAGGACAATTGCAGATATCAGAACAAGTTCAGGATTCATGAAACCTATCAAATATCAGAACAAGTTCAGAACAATTATAGATATCAGATCAAGTTCAGGATTCATGAAACCTATCAAAAGTATACTATAGTATATCTACCCTCATGGCCTCGCAGAGATATGGAAAATGACATGTAATGCATAAATTGAACTAAGATGGATTACGTGGTCCTAATTAATTTACATCAAAGAATTCAAATTGCACATTGGCGTTTGGCACCCAAAAAAAGAAAAGAAAGAAGGTACAGTAACAAGATATAACTATGGTTTAATATTATGGGAACTTGGGATAAATCCTAGACCCCTCTTTCTTTTTATCTTGCAAGTTGATTCCCCAGATTATACTATTAGTTAAACAAAGAACACTTCAAAGAGAATGGTATATGTGCCTTAAAGACCAACTGATCCACATCTCTATCTTGGTAATGACTTATGACTGCAGAACAACCATTTCAGGTCAAGATCAAGCACCAAACAAGGCTATACACATTCCAGATCAAGCACCCGAACATGTTCAGGTCAAGCATTCCAGACATAGATACACAATTCACAAATATTTTTCATCAAAGATACATAGTAGAAAATTACCGAAAAAACTACCAGATCAAGCACCAAACAAGGCTATACACATTCCAGAGATAGATACACAGACACAAGAGTTCTTGATCCATCACAGATTCACAGATATTTTTCATACACATTCACATATGCACAATTTTCGAACTACAATCACAAATGTCACAGATGTACACAATAGTCTACACATTCCAAATAGAAGAAACAACAAATGGATCCACCCTAGGGCGGTCAGCGATGAGGAAGGAGACAAAGGGAGTAGGGAGGACAAGGGGGACGGCCGACGATGAGGAAAGAGACAAAGGGAGTAGGGAGGACAAGAGGGAGACCTTACCTTCATAGGAGCCGGCCGGTGGTGCTTGGGAAACAGCGGCGGCGATGAAGGCGGCGAACCAAAAGTCCTCTAGGGTTTCTGAGGTGGGAAGCTATCGTGTGCTCACGGCGGTGCACTCTGGTCCCTGTGGCGGCACAGTCGAGGACCACCGAGGGCGCACACGGGGGGCCGGAGGGGGCGCAGTCAACGACAAGCGGGGCGCACGTGAGAGCCGGCGGTGGAATCGCCTCGTCACGAGACAAGCGGAGGGAAGAGAACGTGAGGAGGAAGGCGGCAATGACGGGTGGGGGTCGTGCGGTGTATTTGCCCCGTGTGTGCAAATCAACGACAAAGTGGGCGAACGCGGGAGCCGGCGGTGAAATCGCCTCGTCGCGAGAGCAGCGGAAGGGGAAGAGAATGCGAGGGAAAGGCGGCGAAGATGGTGGGGGTCAGCGGTGATTTGTTGCAGGGGGTAGTTCAATGGCAATTGCGGGTAAAATCATCCAACTTCAAGGGGTATTTTCTTTTCTGTAAGGTTGGATTCTCACGAGAATCTACGGGAAGGCTGCTCCTCATTGCTAGTTCATTTTTGAGACAGCTCCACACGAGAATCAGAATCGAGTGGTTTTGAGAATTAGAGTGTTTGATACGTCTCCATGAGAATCAATTGAGAAGCTGAGAGTAGAAGCTATACCAAACAGGGCCTAAACCCCCTTGCATGCGCCTTCGTTTCTCCCGGCCCATCCACGACGCATCGTCTTCCCTGTCCCTGGCCTTCCTCTCACCCGGCTGAACCATCGCCACCGCCCTCCCTGACCCCTAGCGCCGCCTTCCAGCTCCCTCCCGGACACCGCCCTCCCAGGTCCCTACCGCCGCCCTCCTTACCCCTCCCGGCTGCGGCGCCACTTCTCCACCCCGACGCACCTAGCTTTTGACTTCCCTCCTGCCCCCAGCTGACGGCCGCCACCTACGAGTGCTTCGTCGGACGCCTCCACCACAAACGGCGAATGCCACCAAGGCTGGCGCTCCTCGCGATCAGGACCTCCGCCGCCCCCCTTTCAGAGAAGACCTCAGAGCTTGGCAAACTCAGTGTTTTTCCTATTGCGATAGATTGGATTGCTGGACTGAGTGTTTTTGCTGTGAAATTTTGTGAAACTCAGTATACTCCAGATGTTGTTTATGCATGTTGCAATAGATTGGATTGCTGGACCGGGAGAAATTTGAGGAAATTGGTATGAAGCACAGGAAATTGAGGAAATTTGTGAAATTTTGTGAAACTCAGTATACTCAAGATCTTTTCCTGTGAACATGTATGTAGTCTTGTAAAGGAAATTGAGTTTGATGCCTGACCTTGTAATTTTGCTTGTACTATGTCATTTTGCAGTGAATCCTTCAACTGATGCATGATGAATGAAGTCTTAGCTTTGAGAAAATGAAGTGCTAAGTATACCGAACACCTGATGGATGAATATCACCCAACAAAATTGAGGCATGCATTCTCATCTGGACACAACAAAATTTCTCAAAAAAACATGCATTCTCATCTAGACACATGCATTGAAGTGTTAAGTATACTAAACACCTGATGGATGAATATTGGACTGAGAATTCTCATCTGGACACATGCATTCTCAGAGAAATACAACACAATTTCTTGGCCAGCTAGCAATCAGCAACATTTATGAGCCAATTGAGACAAACATTTTCATTTGGAGCAACAACAATAATTTTGGCAACATCACAAAACATGAAACACAAAAAAAATATTGGAAGCATTCTCACAAGTTACAAAGAACATCGGACATCACAAAACATAGAAATTCATAAGGTTCTTGGTGAACATAGAAATTCATAAGGTTTTTCAGCAATACACAGAACATAGAAAATGAAAAATGGTATAGCCTCCTTGCAACCAACTCCTTTGCTTCACGTAACATAGAAAATGGTATAGCCTCCTTGCTGGAATGTTAGCCTCCTTGGTGGCATGCTACACCCTAACAATGAAACAATCAAGATAGTTAGTAACAAAATAAATTGACAAATTATTAGCACATGCGTGGTACAAAATTTATCATTACCTTTCTCAATTTGATGTCGTCCTCAAAGGGCAATTATGGCTGTCATGGTACACAATCTCCTTGCATGACCTACACATGCGTGGCATCCTTGTTTTGTTGTCCACACTCTCGCCTTTCTTCACATCGGTCTTTACCTTCTATCCTCGGCTTTATTCTCTTGCACCTACCCTTGGAGTTTACATCATTTGGTGGCTTTATCTCGACTTCCTTAGGGATGGGACAACCTACAAATACTTCAATCTCTTCAACTCTACTTACCACATTCTCAGGAATCAGAGGAGTCACTTCTTCCCCAAATGTGACAAACTGATTCCTAAGAAATTTCAAGCCTTCATATGTTCCTCCAGCACGGTGAATTAATTCCTCCATCTTGCTACGTATTTCCGATGCAACTTGTCTTTAGATGTTTCTATTGCACTCCTTGGTTTTTATTGAAACAAATTGTCCTCTCCATCGAAGATGTCGTCTTTAGTTACCATTTTGGTCTACCTCTTTAAAACAAATGGGCTTGGTAGCTCCTTAATTGATGGACTCTACAACACACGGACGATATGGCGGCAAGGAATTCCAAATGACTCAAAGAACACGCAGGAGCATTTGACATTTTTGTTGTAAGGTTGCAGCGTACCTCTCTTACCTTGTTTGAGTTATCGCTAACTATTGAGAATTTGTACTCTCCTACGCTTTCCATGTTCTCTACATTGCAATGCTCTCGAGTAGCAAACACTTCTTTCTGAAATTGCCGCCCCTTCCACCGCACCGCCGTCCTCCAGGCTCCAGCCCTCCACTGTCGCCCCTTCCACTACGCCGCTGTCCAGGCCACTAGCGTTCACGCTAGGAGGATGGAGGAGATCAAGAAGGAGCTTGAATGCTTGATCTTGTGATTTGCTTGTTTGTTCTTGCAATGAATGCTTGCTAGTTGCTTCTGTTTTCTTGATCTGTGAATGGATGATAGATTATTTCTTGATCTATGAATGGATGAATGGATTAGTTGATTGCAAATTTGTGAATGGATGAATGGATTAGCTGCCGAATTGATGTTGTTTTTGCTCGAGCTCGCGAGCCGCTTGAGCTCCATTCTGAGCCCGAGCCAAACCCGTCTCCTGGCTCATTTCCGAAACGAGCTGAGCTGAGCCGAGCACACTGTTCATCCGAGCCGGAACGAGCCGGCTCGGCTCAGCTCGTTTCCACTCTTAGCGCTCTGCCACTAGTAGAACATACCTTCCCCTATATCTTTTTTTTTGAGAATTTTGTTAGAACTTCTAAGTTTGATTTTTATGGAATTTTCACGAGACATGCCGCCGAGTTAAAGATCAAATGCAAAAGTATATAAATTCGCCTCCATTAGACGCATAAAACACAAATCAAGTAATCAAGTCTCTTGTGAGTGCATTAAAATTCTCAAGCATATGCTTCAACAGTTCAACTACTGCATTGCTTCCACACTCACACGGCACACCAGATCCTCCTCCCCTCAATCTACCGACTACCTATGGTGGCCAAAGACCAAAGTAAAGTGTATTCCTAGTTTCCTACCAAATATGCACTTATGCAGTAAGCAGATACTATAGAGCAAGTCAGCAAGATGTTGATGCGCTTGACGGCTTCGTTGACATTTTGTCACTTTTGGTTTGATCGGTGTAATTTGGCTTTTGGTTTTTGAGGGTATTGAGGAAGCGATCTCACAAGAATCTACGTGCTACATTTGTGATCAAATGACGCAGATACACTCGTTGGTGAATGGTGAACCAATTTACGCACAAAAGCATTGTTGAGATCATAAACAGTGTATGAATTTTCACTACAATTTTTCAATGAGAAATACTAACTAAGGCTATAGCGTTTGGAGGCAGCAAAGCGGGATAGCAATCTACCGTTGGATCATCCCCATATATATTAATGTTCACCACAACCTTATCCACTCCACACCTAAACTCCTCCAATTTCCTCTCTCTTCTCCACCTCGTCTGCCTCAATCCTCCTACTGCTTTGCCCCCACGGTTCTCGCCGCTGAACGAACGTCGTTCCTAGTGCCCCCCAAACAGCACATCAGCCCTTCTAGACTTCCCAAGCTCTACCTTTGTATATGTTCATCTTTCCTCACTTCTCTTTTCACAATCACCATCCAAAACCAAAAATCATCCATTGCATGTCACACCATTGTGATCCTCATCACCTAAGCTTCCCATCCATACAAGTATTTTTCGCATGCGAGTTTGTTTAAGGGTTTTGCAAGAAAGGGAGGAGGAGAAAGCATTGTGCAACTTGGAGGCACTATCGGCCAGCACTTGGCACAGCAGCCCGGCGAACAGGAGGCGGCGACTTGAGGAGTAGCAACACCAGAGCCGGTAGCATGCATTCATGCACTAACCAGCAAGCGCAGCGTCTGCTCGCTGCGGCCAAGCGATGATGGCTCGGTGGAGGCAAGCGCGCGGTGGCTGGGCGCCAAGATGAGGGTCTTTGAGGTCTTGTCTAGTGGCTCCGTCAAAGGTCTTGACGACGCTGAGGCTGAGGTGGCTGAGCCTGAGGCAGCCGAGGCGAGGAGGCAAGGCCAGCGGAGGAAGCAGGTTTTATTTAGTTTCATTAAGTTTCATCCCAAGTCTCATTAAGTTTCATCCCAAGTCTCATGAAGTTTCATATAGTTTCATCCCATTTTCATCGTGTTTTATCAAGTTTCATATAGTTTCACCAAGTCTCATGAAGTTTCATCCCAAGTCTCATTAAGTTTCATCGTGTTTCATCAAGTTTCATATAGTTTCATAAAGTTTCATCCCAAGTTTCATCGTATTTCATTAAGTTTCATCCCAAGTTTCATCGTGTTTCATCAAGTTTGATATAGTTTCATGAAGCTTCATCCCAAGTCTAATGAAGTTTCATTAAGTTTCATCCTAAGTTTCATCGTGTTTCATCAAGTTTCACATAGTTTTATGAAGTTTCAATCCCAAATAACTAGATGAAACTAATTCATATGTGTATAGGCGACCGTTTAAAACTAAACATCCATGAAACTTTTTGCATCGTTGAAATTCACATAAAACTTGTCAGACCGCATTAAAACTCTCATAATTTTGCTATACTGCTGGAAGTGCTTCTAACGGTATAGCGTTGTGTAGCAACTTCCTTTTTCAATTTGTACTCATTTGCAATATATCTTATTCTAATAAACTAAATGAAACCAGAGACTTGTACATGTCTCCCAGAATTATACAGATTTCCAACCGCCTTTATACAAAGAAAACAAACTAATTACCACAACCCTAGTGTAGAAACTGCAGTTTTGTCTACACAAACTGAACAAGAAAAGAACAAATCAATTTGGACCCTGAACCATTAAATATTTGGGCAGGACTAGGGGCCAGACGTACGGTGGGAGAGCTTCCCACCGTAGGTCCTCCCATGTCTCAAGTCTCGACCAAGCTAATTAGTGTCGCTTGGTTAATCTGCCGAAGAGACACACGACACGGCAGATTGTACCTACGCACATCACATGGTGTCTTGACGCTTGGCGCACGCGTCATTGATGACTAGCGTCTAATTCGAGCTCGGAACGTGTGGTTTTTGAAAACAGACTCGTAAACGCTCTCGACTCCTGCAGGTCGATACTCGAACTTCTGACGTAATGAAAAATACTTTTCTTAGATTTGTCATACTAGTCATCTCAACCTCACAACCTCACGTGTTGCAATATTATATGCTAGGATCGGACGCCCGGGTTGCACCTGCCTCCTTTTGGGAATTAAAATGAAGAGTGCCCCCTACGTCATGTTGGCATAAGAATCGCCGTGCGCTGCTGCGATAGGACAAAGGAGCAGCAACTAATGCTGGCGACGCGAGGGTACTACTAGTAGTACTGGTACAATTTCCATTAAGAAAAGGCCGTCTCCGAGGGAGTTGTTGTGATGTGAACTTAGTGAGCATGCAATATCCCCCGGACAGAGTTGCAACATCCCTGGACAACAGTTACAACATCCTAGGACAATGATTGCAACATCTACAGACAACGGTTGCAACATCCTAGTACAATGGTGCAACATCCCCGGACAATGGTTACAACATCTACGGACAATGGTTGCAACATCACAAATCAAAACAAAGCATCTGGAAAAAAAAACGTGTTGGAAAAAATTGCAATATCGCCGTGAACCGTATGCAATATTGTTTTTCTATAGATGCAACATTTTTTTTCTACATATGCAACATTTTGTTTCTATAGATGCAACATTTTTTCTACATATGCAACATTTTTTTTTCTACAGATACAACATTCCAAAGAACAATATGCAACATTGTTTTTCTATAGATGCAACATTTTTTTCTATATATGCAACATTTTTTTTCTACATATGCAACATTTTGTTTCTATAGATGCAACATTTTTTTCTACAGATACAACATTCCAAAGAACAATATGCAATATTGTTTTCAACAGGCCGCAACATTGTTTTCAACGGACCGCAACATTAGTAGAAACAACAGAGGATACCTATTTGGAAACAACATCAGAACTGGCGCCATGGACTTTGGAGGCACCAGCGACGTCAAGGTGGCCCTCACGTCGATGTCGATGACCTCCCGCACGTGGCGCGCTCATCCTCCTCGCCTCCCAGAGGAGTCGTAGACGGTAGCACCATATATACCCCTTGTAAGCTACACAGGAAGAGTTGACGACTCACGAAAATCCCTACGTTTTGTAAACACTTTTTCTGATATAGTGAGGATCGCCGTTGTGCGCCCGTGGTTTTTTTCCGAAAGAGTTTTCCACATAAAAATCGGTGTCTCCTTGTTCTTAATATACATTGTTATTTGTTTATCGATTTCTAACAGAGCAGAGGAGGACAAAGAAGAGGCGCTGCTACGGATGTGAGCTTGCATTATGGCCTGTTGCTGAAAAGAATGATTCACATCCAGGGAATCATTCATCCTGGATCAAAGAGTGTCCATAGAAATCAGTCATGTCTTGTTAATCAAACTCTAAAAAAAAGCATTTATTTAAGAAATATTTTTGATAATCACATCCACATATTAAATGATAGCCATTGACTATGACAAAAACATGGAATAACTTGAGTGTATTAACCCTGTTGATACACTGTTTACATACATATTCATTCATTACGGAGCAAAAAGACATGCATCTTTTATTTTGTTGCCCGCTGAAAACAAAACGTGCATGACTAAAGCGTCCGAATTTTTTCAATAGCATTGGACGCCTGAGTCATATCATTTCCCTAAATATTTTCACAAGAAAAAGTGAATCCAGCCCGGCCGGTTAGTGCGGCGGCGGCGGGGAGCAGGTGATGTACACGTTGTTTGAGTGGCACGACGGCCCGGCTGCCGAATCCGTGCCCTCCCCCACAAGAATCCGCCTCGCCAGCTTCTTCAAATGCAGCACCGGATCTCTCACAACCTGCGCCAGCGCTCCGCTCCACCTCCGCTGCGGCCCAGCACCATCGCCACCATAGACCGCCAGCAACGGTGTCGCCGACGATGGTGGTACCATGCCATGATCAGCATTTGCTCCACGAATAATGGGTCGGTCCTGGGCCTCCTCGTCGCCGTGAGCCACAGAAGAGGCTGCAGGCTTGTGCAGCTCGGTTTGCAGCTCCTTCGGAAATGGTCTCGAGCAGTGGGACCTCTGAACAAGGACACATGTGAGAAGGAAGGAGAGAAACGCGTGCGAGTAACGTACCATCTGGTCAGGGTTTAGTTGAGGTACTACGGCGCTGAAGTAGTTCCAGGTACTACACCAGTTGGGCTTTCTTTGGAAGATTCTACTAGCTAGCTTAAGATGATGAGCTATGAATGACAGCGACGGAGCTGTCGCGGCCCTAAAATTCAGGGGCCAGAGGGCTAGATTTATATAGAGGCAGTAGGCGAAATGACAGCGCAATGGCAAGGAAAGTGCGTGTCGTATTTCATACAAAAGTAGTTGAAATGAGATCGAACTGACAAGAGTTGAAATGGCCACTCGGCGAGGCGCGAAACAGCATCTGACTATATGAGCATAGCACACCGAGAGATGCCATATACCCATGGAAGCAACTTCGTTTCAGGTCGACCTGCCTGTTGTTCCGTGCCTTGCTTTGCGACCGAACCGTAACTTGCCGCAGAAGAAACCGCATGTCACTCTCTCTCAATCTGGCCTGTTCAACCTTCGTATATGTTCGGAGTGTTCACTTGAAATTACTGCGTGCGTCACGTGTGCCGATCGAGCGTGTGTCAAATGTCAAACATGAGCACCTGTTGTCGGTGGTTTAACTATACTATAGTCCACTTCATTTATCAACGATTTCACTAGTTTTTGGAATTTGGAGTGAAGTTTCTGAAGATTTCCGGTGCATCTTTGCCTGACCATGCATGACGCCAAACAGCAAGTCCACTTCGAAGATGATAGTGGCGTATACTAGTAGTACTTAGTTTTCCACGAGCAGCGACCAAGGTGTGGAGCTGGTATTTTTTCAGAAACGAGGAGAGAGAATCTTCATCTTGGTCCCCCCAATAGACAACGGCCCAAATACTTCAAAGCTTGGGAAACATCTTGGGGTTACAGATCAACTTCCACAAAAGCATAGTGGTGCCTATAGGTTACGACTACATCGACCTAGAAGCGGTCCTCCAAGATTTTCCTGCAATACACTCGAACTTTCCCATCAAATACCCGCCGCTTAACTATAAAAGACTAAGAATGATATATTTTCAGTCATTCCTAGATAAAGCGGGGCACAGGTTGGCTGATTGGCAAAGCAGACTTCTCACGACAGCTGGTCGGATGACCCTAGTGAAATCAGTGCTCACCTCGACCCCAATCTATTATATCACGACCTAAAAGTCCCAAAATCCATCCTCCATGCTCTAGATCACACTCGATTTACGGTTTCTCTGGGCATGGCATAGAAGCGATAATAGGAGAGAAATGCAAAGTCAATCGGGAAAAGGTCTGTCGTCCAACTCACCTCGGCGGACTCAAGATCCTAAGCTTGAGCCATTCAAAGGCCCAAAGACTTCGTTGGCTATGACAAGAATAGAAGGCGATAATAAACCTTGGGTAAGCATGGAGATACCGTGTGACGATCTTCGACCGACGCCTCTTTGTGGCGCCTACAACCATCAAAATAGGCGATCAAAATAAAGCCAAATTCTGGACCTCCCAGTGGCTAGATGGCACGGCTCTGAAAGACCTGGCCCTGAAGATTTTCCAAATCTCTAGAAGGAAAAACAAAGCGATCTGAGGCGCTTGAACAACCCATCGATTCATGACATCAACACATCGGTGGGAAATAATAGCTCACCGGTTCAACAATTCTTGGACCAATGGGGATATTAAACCAAATCACCTTGGACCTAGCCGCCACGGATGAGATCACACGAAACTAACTCCATAGGACAACTACATAGCGAAACCGCTTCGCGCGCTCAGCTTCTATGGCTCAATGAAACGGGATATAAAAGGTAATCTGAAAAACCTCAGCCCCCCTCCCCACCCCAAATGCAAACTATTCGCTTGGGTGGCCATCCAAAAACCGCATGTGGACCTCCGATAGACTGCAAGCGAGGGGATAGCCAGATCAAGGCATCTACCCCCTTTGTAGACAATCACTAGAATTGACCTTGCACCTCTTTTCCGATTGTAGATACACTCGTCCAGTGTGGAACTTAACGGCCAATTGGCTAGGTTATGCATTGCTCAAACCAGCCCACTGGGCCGTCAGTCACAACATTGGGGACTGGTGATCACAAACTAATAGCTCCAAACACCTTCCAAGGAGGGCAACGGCCACGGTGACCATCATAACCACTTGGGAGATCTAGAAGGAACACAATGCTAGAATTTTTTAGAACAAGTCATCCCCTCCTCTGGACCTGCTGGCAAAGATGAAAGAGGAAGACATAACTTTGTCCCTAGCGGGGGCAAAGTGGTTGGAACAATTTTTTCTGTGTAATTAAAACTCAAACTTTTGTTTAAGGTGAATAATAAGAGTAATATTTTTAATCCTAGTTGGTAAAGTTTATAATACCATCACAAAAAGATTATAAATACAAAAAAAGTCTATTATATCCTTAACAAATCAATGGTCAGATTTGATTTATATTACCACCATATACTACCAGTAGAATGTATCTTTAAAATTTCTTTTAAAAAACCCGAAATTACTATCTCTTGCGAG
Organism: Phyllostachys edulis; assembly: GCA_036346405.1. Lineage (NCBI taxonomy): Eukaryota > Viridiplantae > Streptophyta > Magnoliopsida > Poales > Poaceae > Phyllostachys > Phyllostachys edulis. The sequence goes on along the minus strand of JAYEVD010000144.1, from coordinate 57,515 downwards.
AAAAGAAACTCAAGCCTAATTTGTTCACGCGTAAGTGCTCCCGCATATGAGACACAAGTAAACCAAAAAATTAACATGCTTGAGAAAAGAAAAGTGGGTGTCGTATTTCATACAAAAGTAGATACAAAGCGAGCAAATTCGAACACGCTTGCTCGAGCATATAAAGACACAATCGAAAAACATTAACTTAACCAGTAACACACCGCTAGCAATTCCTAAAAAAACTCACACACACGCACAGCTAGCAAAAAATAAAGGAGATATTAGGCACTCTGACTTTAGTCGTCAACAAATGATGTGTTTGGTTTGAGGGATCGTCTCATCCTAGGATATATGGAATATCCATTATGGGGTGATCCATCAAATTTGGTGGGATGACTCAATTCTTCATTTTGGACTAAACTTATGCTTATGAAGGATGGGGTGGCAATGAACCAACTTATTCCATTTCTCAAATCAAACAGTAGGTTAGGTTCAGAGTTAGGATGGAATGGTCCATTCACTGTCCGGTTCCTCGAATCAAACACCCTGTAACATCAGTCTTGGCCTTATAACAGCTTGGAAGACAAACAATTAATATAATGTCAACAGCCAAAGACAAAGAAATGATTAGCTGCAACATCGACTCAACATCCAATCAAACATAAGTGCCACCATCCATTTCATATGGAAATTGCTAAGGAATACTCGGCTACTTTCTCACCTTGAGAGTACTCAAATTTTGATCCATTCAATTTGCATTGTGATTCGTGCTCCAAGTGGCTCCGAACAACCGGTGGCGCTCCGACGAAGTTAGGGTTAGGGTTCATTGGGACAAAGGTTGCGTTCACCAATGCCCAGGGTATAGAAGGAGGAGGGATGGGGGCAGACCGGTGGCGGCGGCGAGGCAGCGGCGGTGCCACCAGAGCCACGGGTCGGAGGTCGACACGCTCAAGTGGTTAGGAGATGCTCGAGCGTGGTGGCGGATCTGCAGCAAGAGCTGCCGGAAATGAGGAAGGAGGGCGGCGCAGGGGGATTTCGCCGGAGAGGAGGAAGAAGGTGGGGGCGGGTGGGGAGGGGGCTAGCCGATGAGGAGGAGGAAGGGCGATGCAGGAGAGAGTAAGGATGGGCATTTTTTTACCAAAACCGAATCATCGAATCGAATCAAATTAATGGAAATTGTTGGTTTATTCGATTTTCGGTGGTCGGTTCAGTTTTTATTTCCCTTCTATTCGGTGCTCAGTGGTGGGTTCAGTGTTCATATGCCAAAAATCAAGTAAGCCATTAAAGCCGATATATACCCTGCCTAGTGCCTACCCCGCCGAAGCCTCCCATCCCGTACTCCCAATCGCGACCCAACTAAAAGCCCATGGCCCAACACCAGCGGGTAGCAACTTACTTGGCCTCTCATGAAGTCACGAGTCGTCGCGACCCCGGACCCCCTCGTTCCCTTTGGCATCGACCAGGCCAGAGACCACACTACTACCAAAAGGCTAATATTGGATGCCTTATCCACATACGATTGAACAAAACCGTCAGTATTAAATACAATCACAAACGGTTTTGTTTAGCGACCGTCTGTGAATAGTTAATATCATAGACAGAACTGAAAACCATCTCTGAAGCATCATAGATGGTTCTAAAAAATAACCGTCTGTGATATTTAGTAATATCACAGACGGTTTGTTCTTAAAACTGTCTGTGATAATAAAAATAGATACCACGTCATCCGATTGCTCATTTAAACGCACCACGTCATCTCTTCGTCTCCCGCGCCGGTCGCGATGGCTCCCATTGTATCTCGTGACGGCTACCATTGTATCTCTTCGTCTCCCGCGTCGGTCACTACAGCTCCCATGTTTTATAAATAGATATCTTCTTCCGAAAGGGGTTTCTCACAAACCTCCTATTTCTTCAAACTGCATGCTCTAGTCGAAATGGCTTCCCCCTCTTCTTCCTCTCCAGCGCCAACATCTCCTCTAGTACCAGCCGTATTGGCCTACATTGTGGTTGTCTACTCACAAATCTCTGGTCGCAACCTGGTCCAAGCTGCGGACAAGCCTTTCATTCGCAATGCCATCCGTTCTAGACCCTCCGATCTACCAGAGACCATAGCGGCCATCATCGGTCGACCGAGCTCCTCCGATGGACCAATGCGAGGGTCTCCGACATCCGTGAGTAAACCTCATCGTGGAGATCATCCTCTGGAACTACTTAGTCAAGACGAGGATGCAATCCGGATAGTCAAGGACGACATCCGGATGGCAAGAGAGTGGGTCGATGTGAGCACCGGATTTATTAAGCTCATAATACTTAGTCATCCAATTGACCCTAGTATTATCAACCAAATAAACCAGTCTCGAGAGATGTATACTCCTGCAATGCAAGATACATACCTCACAACAAAAGAATGTATCAATTTCATACAACACATAGTACATAAGCAACAAACCGAAGTTAATACTAATAAGGAATAGGTTATTACAAAGAGGGGCCTTCGGCCAAATAACAACAAGAACTACTAAGATAACAATGAAGCAAAAGTGCCATAAAGATGGCTATAACACAAAGCCAATCAAGGTGCCTTAACCCCTAGGCATCTGGACCGACCGCCAAGCTAGTCGTCAAGAAGCCGCAACACGTAGCACAAAAGAGAGGCTCTTGGAGCTCACCTCCTTCCTCTGCAACAAAAGCCACAAAAATACCACAACCACGGCGGATGAGTACATAAAGTACTCCGCAAGACTTACGTGTGAGATAACAGAACTATAAATAGCTACATGCAAGCTTTATTTAAGTGGATGAGGCTTTGGACTCATTTTAGCATAAAGCAAGTTTCATTTGCAATAACATAATAGATTGAAGGCAATTTGGCAAAGCATTTTAATTGTTGAAATAACAACGAGATAATAACATAGTAACAACAACAAGATCAACTCGAAGTGACTAACCCAAGTCACCACAACAATAGCATGAACTCCCGCTCATACCAACCATGTCAAGTTTTAATTAAAGGTTGTAGTCTAATTCTTACGAAATAACCAAGCGTGTCCATAACCTAGGACGAGGCTATTTGAATAGTTTTATCCTCGCAGGGTGTACCAATGTACCCACACGCCGGATCGCCTTTCCTTTAAGCACACTACCTTTGGTGTGCTTAAAGACGGCTAAGTCCTACGAGACATTTCCAATGGACAAGCTAATTACGACCAAGACAACCCACGGGATAAGGACCCAATGGACAGACCTAACCGGTCTCGCCAACGCTCCCATTCCCACACCACACACACACACACATTTTATCTTTAAAACACACCAACCGAAAGCGACCCCAATTAGCACCGCCCAAAGTACTTAGTCAAGAGAGGTCCCATATCCCCTCGTGTGGTTAGCACATAAAATTGCTTGGGTCAATGGCGCAAGAATTCGGTCCTTGTTGACTCGGGCATACCACCACATCCAAAAACCACACCATCCATCCAATATGCCCAAGTCTAAATCAATCTTTTATTTTCAGTTTTGATTTTACAATTAATCAAAGCACAAGTCTGGACATATAGGAGTAATAATCAGTTTTGAGTGATCAAGACCATCGACTAAGTCGATGATCGCCCATTACTACCGATAACTAAGCATGGCTAAGCAATTTAAATCGAAACTACTAAGTGATAAGAGCTCATCCAACGAGCTCCCACCACAGCAAATAACCTAGGGTCATGGTAGTAGAGGATAAACAATTCCTACAGATTATGCAACTATAGGCTTGCTAGCGATATTTAACACAAAGTAGCATGCATACATAGAAGTAAAACAATATATTAAGCTTTAAAGTAATGGGACAATGATGGAAATGATCAAACTGCTTGCCTTGTGGCTGTTGCTCAAGTTGTGGCAGAGGGTCACTCTCGGGATTACCACAAATGTCGAAACCTAACGGAAAAGCGATAAAGAACCGATAAGAACGACGAAAGTAAACAAGGACAGCACAGCAAACGAACTCCAATTACTCTGAATTTTCTACAGCAGCAAGAGGATGATTTTTAGGAAATTTTGCAACAAGAACCAATTGATTTGGATTCTCAATGCAAAAGTTATGAGCAAAACAATTCTGCTTAGCCTATCTAATTAGAAATATGTTACTATTCATCGCAAAATTTTCTAGAATAGAAGTGGTACTGAGATTTTTACTGTAAAACCAGCACCTCATGAGATGAATAACACAATTGAGTTCATCTCATTTGGAGCTATTATGCACTTTCTATAATTTTTCAAAAACAAGAACTTGAACAAAATTATAATGCACAAGTCCTCATTTTTATAACAGCAACATGCTCAAAACTAATTTTCACAAGGAGTTCATTAATAGAGGAAACCAACAAAGTTGGTCCCACTCAAAAATAATCTACAGAGCATTAGTTATGTATTTTACAAGTTAAGCATTAATTTGAGTGTATATTTAAAGTGAGTTTTAAAATCTAATGGCAAAATCGTGCTCTGAGCTGAACTCAACTTACAATCATTTTAGGATTAAAATCAAGTTCAAGACAGAGCTAATACAATTTGAATGACCTCATTTGGATTTAGAATGAATTAGATAGGAAATTTTGAAGTTATTACCTTTTTCAGTTGGCTAAAATAACAGTTCACTTGAAGTTCTAAAAACCAGAAATACAAGGGAGGACGTGAGCCACAGATCTTAGATCTAACGGCTCAGACCTCCCAGGTGAACAGCACACACGTGCTCAAGAGGTCCAGAGGTCATGGACCTCCTAGCAACGCACATGCGCGAGGTGAGGGGAGGTTGTGGCCGTTGATGGCACATCCAACGGGCCACAACACGGGAGGGAGGTCCTCAACGGCTGCGATCAACACAGGAGGACATAAGCGGCAGAGATGACCTCGAGGGAGGTCCACGCGAGGTCTAAACATCACGCAGCACCTCCGAGGAGGTCTCGATGGCCATGATCGCAGGGGAGGTCTTGACGCTCAGATCTCCTCGAGAGGAGGTCATGGGCGTCCCAGAGCTCAGTGACCACGCGCTTGCGCACACGCACATGCTTGGACATGAGATAAATGCGTGCGGGACAACGAGGAGGTCCGCGCGCGGGAGGTCTTAAATGCGCGCAAAAGGGGACAGGGTTAAATGCAGTTAAGACACGCCAATGATTTCAATGATTTGAGCACATGATTAGTGCATTAAACGCGACAAATCTCTGTCCTAAAAATGACAATGGCGCCACTGCCTTGTCCGACAAAGACCCGGGTTTGAAGAGATGGTCCTCGCCGGCGATGTAGGCCTCGCCGGCGACATCCAATGGTACCGTTGGGTCCGCAATAACCATGCGCACCCAATGGACCTCCTCTCAACGGCGGCGACGGCCTTGAACGCCGGCGAGCCGGAGAGGACAACGAAGGCAAGCACTGCCAAAATCCAAAATGCAAAAGGAAAGCTCCGCGCGACATTCAAGCGTGTGCTCAATGAAAGCTCCGCAGCAGCATACATGCGGGTGCCCAGCAGCTACGGGACTATCAGGGAGTACCTGGAGGTCCTAAGGTGCTGAGGAGGTCGAGGACGGGAGGACCGGTGCCGGAGAGGAAAGGTGCTCCACGGCCAAAGCTTCAGCTCCAAGCTCCACTTTGTCCCCCTCTGCAAATGCCCAACAAATCAAGTTAGGACTTGACTTCCAGGAGGGTAGGGCACAAATGGAAGCAAGGAGAAAAGGAGGAAAACTCCAGGGACCCTTGTCCACCGAGGAGCTTCAAGCTCCAGCAATGGCGGCCAAGGAGAGCTTCGGTGGTTTAGAGCTCACAAGCACAGGGGTGCAAGTAAGGGGATAATGGTGTGCAAAGGAAGCCAAAGAGCAGGGGGTTTAAACTTAGGGCACGGAGGTTGTGAACCACGGGTTAAGCTCACGGTGAGCTTGGCCCATGGGGAGGTCCACTGAGTTGACAAGATGGAAAGGACAAGGTAGGTTGAGGCAGGCGTGGCCTAGGGGCGGAAAGGGCGACCGCATTTAATGCTTGTAGAGGCGAGCCGTTGGAAATGACAGGCTCGACTTTGCCCATTGCCACGGCCCGCAGCGTGCCAAGGTAGAAGAAGAACAGACCTCACATCCACCGTTGGATCGAGTGGATGGGGAGGTCTGCCCTCGGATGTAATTTTGAACCGTTACGCCTAAATGATGGGAGGAGGTCCCAGCCACATGATCAAGGATGGGGAGGTCATGGCCTCACGATTTCCTTAATGTGTATGCTCACGTGGGAAAATGGGACAGGAGGTCCAAAGCGTTGGATCTCAATCCAACGGTGCAGACCTCTAGGAGGACTTAACCGCACACGAACTTAAGGACATGAGGGGGAGGTCATGGCCTTAGGATTCAAATCCAAGAGCACACAACCAAAAAGGACGGTCTTAGCACTACGCGCAGCGCACAAGAGGTTATGACCATTGGATCAAGATCTAGTGGCGATGAGAGGGCGAGGAGGTCATGGTAGTGAGATTTATATCTACTCTGACCTCACATCTTGTGAGGAGGTCGAGATCGCACAAGGCACTAGGAGGTCGTGACCGTAGATTTTAATCTAACGGTGCACAACACAAGATGGGGGAGGTTGGGAGCGCTGGATATTTTGAGGGGGTAGGTCGTGGGCTGTTGGATCTGATCCAACGGCTACGACCTCGTTTAAATGGGAGGTTTGCTTAGTTTAACAGTGAGGGAGGTCATGGCCATGGATCTTGGATCCAAGGGCTACGACCTCAACAAGGTGGGATGTCTAGTGGTTTGACAGCCCGTGGAGGTTTTGAGATTTAACACGGGGGAGGTCATGGCCGTGGATTTTTGATCCAACGACTATGACTGATGAGGTGAGGAGGTCTTTGCGGTGTTGACGCGGAGAGGAGGTCGTGGCGGTTGGATGTAAATCCAGCAGTGCGACCTGCTCAAATGGAGAAGGAGGTCTGACGGGTTAGGAAGTGGGTTGGGTTGGACCAGCTTTGCAAAGTGGCTAGCCCAAGGAACGACTGAGTTTTTGAATTCAGTTTTTAACAGCTGAAACTTAGCAGAATTAGTTGAGATAGCAAATGAACTCCAAATTTGATGAAATTTTAACTGGAGCTTGCTGACAATGAGATTAACCTTGCATAAAATTTCCAGAGGTTATTATGCAATGCATTTTTCTCAGAAAATTCATGAAGGTTGTTCAAGGATTTGGTTTACCTCCAAAATTTATCAAACAAGTTTTACAACTTGTGATATTTTTCAGAGGGGTCCCACATCAGATTTAGGACCAAGGAAAAATATTTCCAAATGTTTGGCACAAGATTGAGACAATTGGAAAATGAGTTTGACTTTTGGTCAACAAGAGCTTTGTGTTTTGGATTACACAACTCTTGGACAAGAATTACATGAGTGTTTAGGGGTTTTCAAGATGTGAGAAAAGTTTTAATTTCTACACATATAATTATACTTGAACAAACCCTGTTTATACAGATTGGGATATTCTGATCGACCTCATGCAAGAGACAAAGGAGGCCGGGTTGATGGCCTCTGGCATCATGTACTTGATTCTGAGTCCAGATGGTACCAAGCGCGAATGGGCGTGCAAGACAGCGAGTGGAGGTGTTTGATCAGACTATCACTGATCCCGCCAGCACTGAAGTCGAGGAGAAGGTTTACGAAGATTTGAAGGCTAAGATAGGATCGCTAATCCTTTTTTATCATCTGTGATGTAAAAATCGTCTTTTTTATCGTCCTGCCACCACTGAATTGTCGATGGTCTTTGGTAAAGTATATCCCTTTGTCTTTAATTTTACTGTTTATTACCCTAAAATTTTCTTATTTATTGTGAAGTAGGTACCTCATGTGGTTATGTACCCACGACTTGTTTTAATTAGTTAAGTGTACGGAGAACACAAAAAATGCCACGTCCCATGCCGGTAAAAAATGGTTATTCATTGGAATCAGTATCCGAGCGGTACTATTATCGAACCGTCTGTGATATGAGAACATATCACAGGCAGTTCTATTATGAAACCGTCTGTGATAAGTATCACTGACGGTTCCATAATAGAACCGTCTGTGATAAGTATCACTGAATTTTCCATAATAGAACCGTCTATGATATCCCTTTATTAGTAGGAGCTTGCTAGGGTTTGCGCCCTAACTCATCACTCCCCAGCACCCTTACTCTCGCCCGCTCCCCTCCCTACTCGAGTGCCCGACCTCGGCGCCGCCGCTGAAGCCTCCTCCGGCGGCCGCCTCTAAGTCGCGCCTTCTCCCCAACCCGTCGCCGACCACGATCCTTCTTCCTGCCCGCCGAGTTGTAACTTCCGCAGTTCCTTGCACAAGACACTCTTACGATAAGAGTGTCTTGTGTAGTGTCACCGTCATGACACAACTACAATGACACTGCCGCTGTCGCCTTCTTTTCCCCCTTCCTTTGGTTCTTGTCTTCGCTGAAAGTTGCTCTTGAGGATTTTATTCTCTCTGATATTTCGGTTATTGGTGATAGCATTGATTCATTTACTAATGTGGTTTACTTGATGCTCATGCATGAAGGATGGTGATGGAATGGATGATATGGTTGTGGCTTTGCCGCTTATGCACTGAGGTATAATACTCTACTCCCTCTACTCTCTATTCCGCTCCCTCCCTTGCTCTGTGATGGAATGGATGATATGGTGATGCTACTGATGGGTTTGGCTTTGGGCAAAAATAGAAATGGGGAAAAACGGTGTGTTGTGGTGTTGGGAAATTTTGTTCTTGATTCATGCTTTAAGATGCAATTTTCAGATGGGCAGAAGAGAAAGAAAATGTGGATGAGTATGATAAAGTTTTTGTTAAACAATCTGATGCTTTCATTCTGTTGTGCTTATGCTATTATCAAAACTCAAACATTAATACCAACTGACTTGTCAAAATCAATTAGATCAAAGCAATTAGCTAATTAATGCAATGCTTCCTTTCATGGAGTCTTTTGCTGGCTATCATTGCATAAAAAACTGACTATGCTCTACAAAGATTAGGTTGCTTATGTGTTAATCTGGCACAATCACTGATATTTGGACTGTCCTTTTAGAATTTAGTGACGCCAAAACATAGAAATACCTCATGAACTGTGAATAATTGAAACCTAGATACATGATTCTATGAGAATTACAACCAAGTTGTTTCACTTGTAGTATTTATCAATGATTTCATGGTTCCTTAGATATGAATATGATATACATATACCTTTACTGTAGTACCTGTGCTAGCCCTTGATGTCCAGTTTGGTTGTTCAATAGCTCCTCCTGGCGGCTCTTCTTCCCCGCGACCTCTTCTTCCCCGGCGACCGCTTCTTCCTCGGGCAACCTATTCCATTCCAAAACAAGAACAAATGAGTAAAAACTACTACAACACCTCTTCACTGCATCTCGTCATTCATTTCACCTTGGTCTATTTAAGTGTTCATGCCGGGTCAATTCTCCTCACTTGTGTCCCATTGTCCTACCATTCCATTCTGATCTCTTCTCTATAAAATCTCCAAGCGTGGTACTTTTGCCTTTAAAACAGTTACACACACACACATATATATATACATACATACATATACATATACATATACATATATACATATACATATATATATATACATATACATATACATATATACATATACATATACATATATATATATATATATATATATACATATATATATATATATATATACATATATATATACATATATATATATATATATATATATATATATATATATATATATATATATATATATATATATATATATATATATATATATATATATATATATATATATATATATATATATATACATATATATATATATATATATATACATATATATATATATATCTTAGCCTTTGTTAGCTAACTCGAGGCACGAATTCAGCTAGCTAGCTAGCTCGCTCCTTGGCCATTCATCCTAAATGTGCAGGTGAACCACGGCCTACTTTATCGAACCTAACACACACGAATGTGTGATTTGCTTCACGCCAATCCTCCAAGTGTTTGTAGAATCCTCCTAAACCACGGCCTCAGAAGTAATAGCAGTAGAACTGAACTTAGAGTTATTAATTGCAAACTGAGCGCGAGGAACAGTTGAAAGAGGAGATTCATGAATTCAGGCATATATATGAAGTCAATTTTAAAGGCACAAGCAACCACTACTTGGAGATTTTATAGAGAAGAGGCTATCACAGACGGTTCAGCTATCACAGATGATTTTATCTACAAACCGTCTATGATACGTTAGCTATCACAGATGGTTTCATCTACAAACCGTTTGTGATAGTCAACTATCATAGACGGTTCTGAGTTAATAACCATCTGTGATAGTATGCATCACAGACGGTTCAAAAACCGTCTATGATAATCTCATATCATTACTGGCCCATAAACTCAGACGGCTCACGAAACCGTTTATGATGACGTTTTTGAACCATCTATGAAGACCTTTTTCTGTAGTAGTGCCACCAAGAGCGGTCCTAACCCTAGCGTCCACTAGAGTCTAGGCCACCACCGTCCATAGTGGGAAGTGGGTGGGTGGGGGCGGAGGCAAGCACCAAGCGGAGGAGGAATATATATGATTTAGGGGGAAGGATAAGATCCTTTAGATCTAGATCTAATGGATCAAAATTCGAGTACCTAGCAAAATAATACTCACATATCCCTTGGACACCTCATTTCTATAGTCCCATATGTTCCAGAAATCCATTCAAAGAAGTCATTTACTGTGACGCCCCGTGTCATTACCCCAAGGGTAATCACACTTAGGCATATGGATTACTATTCGTTTGCTCAGTAGCACACCGCTCAAACGAATAGTAAACCTTTACCAGTTATCTGACAAAACAATAAGATAGAAACTGTACATTTTTATTTCAGTAATAGCCATGCAAGGCTATGGTTCTTAATACAAGCATTATACAACTACAAAAGGGAACTTCTCCGCTTCTCTCGCCTGCCCGGAAGTACCAATCGCCTATTCGTCCCACGCGTCAAATATGGTGTCCATCTCGCCCTGGTCCTCGTAGTCAGTGCCTTCTCCTCCTACGGTTGCATCTTTACCTGCATGTCCTTCGTCCCACTCGAGGTTGTTCCCGGCCAGACTAGGATCTACAAAAGAGAATACTAACAAGGTTGAGTATAAAAGTACTCAGCAAGCATTAATAGCAAATGATGCCTTTGTATGACTATCTCTGTTTATTATCACATTTTTATATCATCCTTTTTTGAAAATAATTTATTAAAACATTAGGTGGCAAAATTTAATAATGAAAACACTATTTGTCACTCGAGAGAAAGAAAGACCCTAAGCGGTTCCGTAGACTCCAATCCGGAAGTGGTATGAATTCATGATTTAATATAGCATTGCGCGAGCTTGTACCACTTTACCTATAGTTATTACGAGCTCTCTCTGAGCTAGGTCCATCGCATTTCCTTTGATCGATTTGAGTTGAGAATCTGAGAACATTTTCAGATTCGTGATTAAGTCTCCACCCATTACTTTACGTCGGTGTTGATTTAGTCACGGTCTTGACTGTCATTCACGAGTTCGATAATGTTGGTTGGGATGGCTCTCATCCGTGCCCAACACTCCACCTTAGGGCGGCTCTCTTCCGTGCCCAAACACTCCAACGTGACCCGTTGTGGAAATCATAATTACGTAACAAGGTAGCATTTTCTGCCCACCGAAACGGGAAAATAGTTGAGTCTTGAATTCTGACTTCGACCAGAGTAAGAGTTTTATTGGTCCTTATATTTTGACCATATGTAAAAAGGGGCCAACCTCTTACCTCATCATCGTCGTGTTCCCCTGCCCGGGCCCCCTTTTACCAATCTAGTAATTCTCAATTCTTCCTCAACTCATTGTCATTTCTTATGTTCCCATTTTCATTTATTTGATTTGATTTTGAGAAATAGTTTTGATGCAATAAACATATAATACAACAATATATGGATTACATTTAACATAACTATGTTTATGTTCAAGAGAATAGCTTGCCTTAAATGGCCTTGAGGAAAGGCCGGTGTCGACGAATCTCTAGTTAGCTACTCCTCATAGGTCTTTGGTTAGTCCTCTGTAGTATCTGATACTTGAATAATATATAAATAAATACATAGTTGATTTTGGTGATATTATGCATACATAAGTTAGTGGATTCTATTTTGTTAGCATGCTTTAATTTATTAACCTTTCGGGTCCTTAGCCAAGTTAGCACTCCCCAAGTAAGGTCGTTCTCTTGATTACTCACTCTAGAATTGAAAATGCCTAAGTTAGCATTTAAACTAACGAGAAATGAAATACTACTCACACTCACATTTCATTAAGTTTATTAAATTTTACTTGGCAAAACTCCTAATTAATTTTACTTAAATCGACGCGTTTATTTAATTTTCTACACAAACTGGGGATCGCTTCAAATTAATTAAATTAGCATGATTAAAACGTTTCAACTTTGCGGACTATTTGCCAGCGATGTACAGGTTTACTACGCACATATTTTTACTTTTTACTTAACAGAGTTAATGATATTTTTATCTTATTTTAATAATTACCCAACAAATTGATTTTAAGATAGGTAAGCCCGGTGCGACCTAAATGAATTAAGCTCGACCGCATAATTACAGTGCTAACATTTATTTACTTTATGGCTAAATTCTATTGTTACAACGTTAATTATCACCATTGATTAGAAATTAAACAATTTTCCTATACTTGAATTCCTAAATCCAATTTCTAACCCTAATCCCACATAATCTCTCTAATCCTAATTACCTTCATCCCTAGCCACCCAATTACCTAACTACCTCCCTTTATCCCTAACCCGTAAGCGACCTCCACGGCCCCTCTCCTTCTCATTTGCTTCTCCTCCAAATCCTCTTCTCCCCGCTCACTTGGCCTTGTGCCGCATCTTGAGACAAGCCACCGCCACTCTGCGCGGACCACCGCCGCCTCTGGCTCCTCCTCTCCGTTATGCATGACTCCTGGATCTCCCCGGCCCAACCTCCTTGGTTTGGCTCGGTTCCCTCAGCCATTGCTCTAGGGTCGTCCCTGCGCCACCGCTCTCGCCACCTCGATCCGGTTGGTCTTTGCCGCCCACGACAGCTCTGGCGCCACTGCCTTCCCGGCTCTCCTTGGCCTCCCGGCCGGCCGTGGCCAGCCGCCTCGGCTCTCCCTCAGGTGCCTCCTCCTCCTAGCCCCCTTCCCTAGCTCGGCCCCATGGTGCCGGTTGCGCCCGCGCCCTCGTCGGCTTGGCCTCTGGCCGCCGCCCCGACCTCTTCTCCTTGCGCCGCCACCTCCCCCCGGCCCGCCGCTTGCGCCCTGGTGGCCCGGCCCACGCGTGTGTGCGCCACGCGGCTCGTGCTCTCCTCCCCTGTGACCAGCTCCCTCTGGCGCTCGGCCCACTCGGGTCCTTCCCTTCTCTGGCCCGGCTTCCCCTCTCTAGCCGAAAATGCTTCTCTGTGATGTTTTGGTTTTACATGTTTATGCTTGATTAAGTCTGTTGATGCTTGAGCCGTTGTACTAATGTGTGTTGATGATGTTCATGCATGCATGTTTATGGTGAATGCTGGATGGAAAAACGTGGTGGGATGGATGGAGGTGGCTACTATCACGGTTGCCTTGGTCTATTGGTAACTATTTTCCACTGTCCCTACTTTCCCCCATTGATCTGTGATGGAATGGATTATGCCAAGGATGTTCTACTGTGATGGATAGTGGTTACTATTGCATATTCTTGATTGGCTCCTGATATGGTACTGAAGGGCAAAATGGCAGTGGGGAAATGGATGGGTTACCTCTTGTTTGGATTTGAGGCGGGGAAGAGGATGGCAGTGCTGGCCTCGTGCTGGTGCTCTCCTCTCCTCTCTTGCTGTGGGTGGCTTGCAAGTAGTGATGGGGTGGAATCTGAGCTTGCCTCTCTTTCGGGTTGCCTTGATGCCTTGTGGTGACTTGACCTTGAGGATGGCAGGGGAAGGCTTATGCCCTGCTTGCCTTCGGTGGTTCTTGGTCCTGGTTGCTTGGCTTGCTCTTGGCCTTGAAGTAGAAGGAGTGTGGGAGGGGAAATGCTCCTGGCCTTACTTCTGTCTTTCGGCTGTGAAGTGTGATGGCTTGTGTGTTGCTTTGTGGGGGATGGCGGCTTATGGGGGATGCATTTGGTTGGCTGCCCCTTGTGGCTAGTTAATGTCCACTATGCCCTTGCCCTTATCCTTGTGGCTTTCACATGGCAATATTTTTGCTGGGGGGGCTTTTTGGTCCATGGTTAGGAAATCACTATGCGGGTGATTTTCTGCGGTTGGGTAATTCAATATACGTGAGTGTCGGATTAAGTTAAACGCCAGGTGAGGAGACCCACAGAAGCAAAAGGAGCCAATTAACTCTAGTTAGTCTGGGTATCTTGATGATCGAGGGGCCGACTGACTTAGGTTGATATGGGAATATCGGACCCCAAATTTGGAATTTGGAATCCACTGTGTCGCACTGTACTATTCCCTGGATCAGTAGATAGCACACACATATACATTCTTGGACCATTCCCATAACCATGTAAGCTCAGCGGACCTTTGGCGAGTCCATAGTTACGATCATACTTGGTCGAAAAAGGAAATCTGAGAATGTCTTGAAGAGATCCTGAAGGTCCCAGAGAGTTCCTGAAGAAGACCTGAGGAGGTCCTGGAGTTGTTCTAGGGAGATCCTGGGAGGTCTTGAAGAGGTCCTAAGGAAGTCCTGTAGTGGTCTCGTGGAGATCCTAGAGTGGTCTTGAAGAGGTCGAGGGAGGTCCTGGAGGGAGGTCCAGAGGAGTCCTGTAGTGGTCTCATGGAGATCCTAAAGTGGCCCTAAAGAGGTCGAGGAGGTTACGAGGAGGTCTAAGGAGTGGTCTAGGCGGTTACGAGGAGGTCCTAGGGAGTGGTCTGAGGAGGTTCTAGGAGGTCTGAGTGGTCTGTAGAGGTTAGAGGAGGTCTGGGAGTGGTCTGGGGAGATTCCTAGATGGTCTGAGTGATCTGTAGAGGTTAGGAGGTCTGGAGAGTGGTCTGGGGAGGTTCTAGGAGGTCTGAGTGGTCCTGTAGAGGTTTCGGGGAGGTCCTGGGGAGTGGTCCTGGGGAGATTCCTAGGAGGTCCTGAGTGATCCTAGGGAGGTTCCTAGGAGGTCCTGAGTGATCCTAGGGAGATTCCGGGGAGGTCCTGGGGAGGTCCATGAGGGAGGTCCTGAGGTGTATTGTAGAGAGTTCCTGGGGAGGTCCTGAGGAGGTCCGGAAGGGAGGTCTTGAGGAGTACTGTAGAGAGGTCTTGAGGGAGGTCTGAGGGAGGTCTGAGGAGTCTTGTAGAGGTCTGAGGGAGGTCTGAGGAGGTCTGGAGAGGTCTGAGGGAGGTCTGAGTGGTCTGGTGATCACACCCGGTCGTAGGTGGTATGACTACACTCAGTGTCTATCGTGTTCGGGGTGAATAGTGCTCGTAGGAGCAGTGATCGTATGAACAATTGAGCAATACAAGCCCATAACATAACATATATATTTATACATGTCAAGCCGTGCGACCAATTGTTTTACAAAAGAGCCCGCAAGAAATCTTATAAGAGTTAGAGTCACGAAACAAAGATAAGTGCGGAAGCAAAACAAGTCGTAGTGGATCCATTCACTCGCTTACGAACAAGCGGTGGGGTCGACCTAAGCCGTTATCTTCACCATCTTCAGTGCAACCTCCCGATGGTAGTGGTAGTAGTAGGGGTCTCGATCGCATGGAGTGCGAAAAAATTATATTGAATGAGCTGAGTACACAACCCGTACTCGTGAGCCAACACACAATCTGTCGTATAGATCACGAGGGCTAGTTAAGGGAAGTTTTAGAGTTCTTTTATTTGCTCAAAGCCAAGTTTAAACTAGATAAGTAGTAGAAAATCCTGAGACTTAGCATTTTTAACAATCTGTTTTCATAAATGAATTTTCATTTTGTAAAGTACTAGTGGAGGTCCCACCTCCTATACCATTGAGTGGCTCCATCCACCCGATGCTCGAGCTATCCCGTATTTACCACTGGTCCCCGACCAGGCTTTCTCAAATCCCTAGGGTCCCACCCCATCCTTCCTTTTCATCACAAATGGTTTTGTAAAAATAAAAGTTATATCGAGCAAGTTCTCGGCCTTGCTCTTGACCATGAAACACTGACTATCTAGGTAGTTTTCTTACTTTGCGAGTTAGCACACTTTACCCACAAGAGATAATCGTCTTGATATATACACATGTTTCCTTAGACATGTAAATCAAGGGAGATTACCACAAGGCCTTTACAATTCTCAACCTCAGCATAACTCCACCCGCTAAGGTTTCCACCACGAGCCACGCTCCCGGAGGTCCCCTCTTGCACGTGTGGTTTTCTGTGGCTTCTACCCTTACCCGCCACACACCCACGATGGCGAAAGCCCTGTTGAGGCAACAAATTAGTTGGCAGTCGTACCCTTATAGACTTGTGGTTGCCTTTGTTTTTGCATGAAGATCATTCAAGATTCCGTTCTTAATTGACTCGGGTGGTACATCCACATACCAACATTCTCTCGTGCCCTCGGCTTGACCACTCTTTCGACCACCGAGTCGAAAACAATTTTCGGGTTTTCTTTGTTTTAAAAATATTCTTTAGTCCAACATACCGGCTAGGCTTCCGGCCTCGGCGCCCTAAATCACTTTCAAAAGTTTTTAATGATTGTGGTCGGATAGTTTAATGCCCACATGACATTGTATCTAAGCAAGGCTAAGCATGACTCTTGAATCTGAGACTTATTAACTAGTATGTAATCCATTAAGTCTAGGGTGACAAAGGATAATGTCCAAGTTTAAAGATGGGAAGTTTATACACAATTATTGTTAAGGCATTAACTATGTGCTAGACCAATATAGTTGGATAAAACATAGCAATGCAATTTCATAATTTAAAGCAACATAATTTGCAAAAGGTAGGTGCAATATGATCAAAGTGTTGACTCGCCTTGGTTGAAGTTCTGCTGATCTTGTCCTGGATCAACCGGAGGATCTTTGGTCACTGTGGCTTCTATATACACAAGAATAACCAGAAGTCAAATAAACTCCGAGAAACTTAATTTGAAATCAATAATCAAATAAATCCAAATACATTCCAATGAAAGGAAACACTTGGGAAGGAAACACCCATATCGGACGATAATTTGGAGAGTCTTAGACTAGGTTGGCGAAGGTATAGATGAGTATGGCCAAAACACGATTGGTTGGTTGTGTGCTCAAAAGCACCGTAGTCGAACCATGTGGTCGAACCACGATTGGTCGAATGAGTGATCGAAACTTCGATGGTTGAAACATCGTGGTTGAATCGTGTGGTCGAACCACGATGGTCGAATGGTGATCAAATCTCGATGGTTGTACTATGTGGTGAAACACGATTGGTCAAACGTGTGGAAGTACTATGACCGGGGAAGTCGTGAGAAGCGCTTCTGACGGGGGAGGTCATGGGCGCTATGACTGGGAGGTCCGCGACAACCGGGGAGGTCAGCGGAAGTGTTACGGCCGTGCGTGGTCGAATAAGAAGTTTTCGACTACACAATAGTAGTCGAAAAAAACAAAGGTCCATTGCTTTAGCGCGATCGAGCGAGCCAGTGAAAGAGCCAAAGAAATAACCAGAGAAACATTGGAGAAAAGAACAGGTGGCTCGAACAAGGAGGAGCATCTAAGCCACTAGGAATGTACCAACACCGAAATTTGGGGAAGCAGGCTAGCAGTGGGTGACGAAAGTGGACGCGACATCGAGAGGAATGTAACATCCCAAATGTATAATCAGGGTTTGTTCAAATATAATTAAATGTGTAGAAATTAAAACTTTTTCTCACATCTTGAAAACCCTAAACTCTCATGTAATTACGGCCCAAGAGATTGTGTAATCCAAAAACATAAGCTCTTGTTGACCAAAAGACAAACTCATTTCCCATTTGTCACAAATCTTGTGCCAAACATTTGGAAATATTTTTCCTTGGTCCTAGAAATGTTGTGGAACCCCTCTGAAAAATATCATGAGTTTTAAAACTTGTTTGATAAGTTTTGGAGGTAAAACAAATTCTTGAATTGCCTTCATGAATTTCCTGAGAAAAATGCATTGCATAATAACCTCTGAAAATTTTATGTAAGGTTAATCATGATGTCAGCAAGCTCCTGTTAAAATTTCATAAATTTTGGAGTTCAATTGCTACCTCAAATAATTCTGCAAAGTCCCATTTATTAAAAACTAAATTTAAAATGGTGCCTTTGTTCCTTGGGCTAGCCGCTTTGCAAAAGCTGGTCCAACCCAACCTCGTTCGCAACCCATCAGACCTCCTCCCGCCTTGATGAGGTCGCGGCCGTTGGTTACATCCAACGCCTCAACCTCCTCACGGTCAACACCGCAAGGTCCTCTTCCACCTGTTGAGGTCATTGCCCTTGGATCAAAATCCATGGCCATGACCTCCCCTGTGTTTTTAACCTCAAAGACCTCCCTTTGCACCTTGTTGAGGTCGTAGCCGTTGGATTCAATCCAAAGGCCACGACCTCCTCCTCAAACATTCACAGTGAGGTCCTCCCACCTACATGAGGTCCATGACCCTTGGATCAAGAACCATGGCCATGACCTCCCCTCACTATCAAAACCTTGAGATCTCCACCTTGTTGAGGTCGTAGCCGTTGGATTTAAATCCAAAGGCCACGACCTCGGCCGCAAATCATCGCAGACCCAGGGACCTCCCCATCTCATGTTGTGCACCGTTGGATTAAAATCCACGGTCACGACCTCCTCCTCGCTTTGTCGCGTTAGATCTCCACAAGCACATGAGGTGCGTAACCGTTAGATGTAAATCTCACGGCCATGACCTCTCTTGTGCGTTCTTGTGGCGTCTAAGTCCTCCCTATACATTTATGTGCCCTTAGATCTAAATCTAAAAGCCATGACCTCCACATCTTGGGCATGGCGTGCCCAAGCGTTAAGTCCCCGGAGGTCCGCACCGTTGGTTTAGATCCAACGCCTTGGACCTCTGTTCCTTTTCGCTTTGCGCATCGCGTTAAAAAAATCGGAGACCCACGACCTCCCGTCAAGATCGTGTGGTGGGACCTCCTCCCGATCACTTAAAACATAAAGGTTCAAAAATCACATCCGATGGTTAGGACCTCCCGAAGTCTTATCCAACGGTCAAAATGATCTCCCTGTTCTTCTCCTTCCTCGGTCACGCATGCGTGCTCCTGGGCAGGGAGAAAAGGGTGTGCCTGTCACTTGTGTACCTTCAACGACTCTTTCTTGACCGCATTAAATCTTTGGTCGACCTTATCTCTCCGATCGGTAGCGAACTGTCACCATGTCAACCTCACGTCTTGTCCAAGCCTGGACCGAGCCATGGGCTAAGCTCACCATGAGCTTAACCCAGCTCATGTGCCCCGCTTATCCGAAATATAAAACCCCATTGGGTTCCTCCCTTAGCTTCTTTGGCACAATTCCAAGCTTTAGCTTGCACTGTCTTCTAAGCTTTCTCCTCCTTGACCTCCTTTTGGCGCCATTATTGGAGCTTGGAGCTCCTCGGTGGCATAAGGGTTCTGGAATTTCTTCTCCTCTCATTGCTTCCATTTGTGCCATTCCCTCTGGGACCAAGTCCTAACTTGATTAGTTTGGGCATTTTCAGAGGTGGACAAAGTGGAGCTGGAGGCTGGAGCATTGGCCGTGGAGCAACCCCATCTTCTCAACTCGGTCCTCTTCTCCACGACCTCCTCAGCATCCTCTGGACCCCAGTAATCCCCAGTAGTCCCTAGGCTTGGCACCCGTGTGTATGTTGTTGCGGAGCTTTTCTTGGGCACCGCTTGAATGGCAACGCGGAGTTCAAATTTTGCTTCTTGTCTTTTGGCCGTCTTTGGTCATTTTGTCCTCTCGGCTCTTGGCGTTCAAAGCCGTCGCCGCCGTTGAGAGGAGGTCCATGGTGTCTTGCAACACTATTGCGCACCGTTAGTACCATTGGTGGTCGCCGCGAGTGCGCATCGCGGCATTGCCCCATCTTTGCGTTGTGGTTTTTAGCCGGAGCGGGGCGTCCAGCGTGCCGTTAAGACAAAGATCCTCCCTCTTAAATCGCTTATCATTGGCCAACCTCGTTAATCATTGGGTTCGCCATTCGCCCTTAATCCTGTCTCTTTGCGGCATTTAAGACCTCGCCTTGCAGACCTCCCGTTGTCCGCGCATTAACTTCGCCAGCAGCAGCGTCGTGAGTCTTGAGGTCGTGGGCCGTCCATCTTGCAAGATCAGCGGTCACGACCTCCTCTCTCGATCATGCCTTGCGCGAAGCCTGCTGAATCTTGAGGTCATAGCCGTTGGATCCAAGATCAACACCCACGACCTCTATCTCATGCAGAACACGTCGCGTTTCATTTGGGAGGACAAGGACCGTGGGATCCAAGATCCTGGCCCATGTCCTCTAGATCTCAGCGCGAGCGTGTAAGCGCGTTATCGCTGGGAGGTCTTGAGCCGTTAGATTCAAAATCTATGGCTCATGTCCTTCCAGTTCGTTCTAGTCCCTAGGACCTCCCGTGAGGTCTTAATTATAAACTGAAAAAGGTATGAACTTTAAAAATTGCATAACTAAGTCAATTTAAATCCAAATAGGGTGATTCAAATTTTGTTAGCTCTGGCTTGACCTGGGCTCCAATCTAAAAATGGTTACGAGCCCAGTTCAGCTCCAGAACATGGTTTTGCAAATAGGTTTTAAAACTAACTTTAAATGTAGTGTTCAACTTGTGAAATACATAACTAATGCTCTGTAGATTATTTTTGAGTGAATCCAACTTTGTTGGGTTCCTCTATTGATGAACTTACTGTGAAAATTAGTTTTGAGCATGTTGCTATTGTCAAAAGAGTTCTTGTGCATTATAATTTTGTTCAAGTTCTTGTTTTTGAAAAATTATAGATAGTGCAATATAGCTCTAAATGAGGTGAACTCAATTGTGTTATTCACCTCATGAGGTGCTGGTTTTACAGTAAAAATCTCAGTATCACCACCTTTCTAGAAAATGTTGCCTCTTAATTAAATTAGTGAATAGTGGCGGTTTGGTATTTTTAGAAATGAGCAGATTTGTTTTGCTCATAACTTTTGCATTGAGAATCCAAATCCATTGGTTCTTGTTGGTAAATTCCTAAAATCATCCTCTTTCTTCTGTAGAAATTTCAGAGCATTTGGAGTTGGTTTGCTGTGCTGTCTTGTGGTTTTAAATCGTTCTTATCGTTTCTTTTTGCATTTTAGTTTGAGTACCGGCAGTACTTTGAACCCGTGAGTGACCCTCAGCAATATATTGAGCAAAATCAGCAAGGCAAGCAGTTTGATCATATCTATTTATTGTCCCATTACTTTAAAGCTTAATACTTTGTTTCACTTATATGTATGCATGCTACTTTGTGTTAAAATGTCACTAGTAATCCTATAGATGCATATTCTGTAGGTAAATGTTCATTCTCTACTACTAAGCCTAGGATTACCTTGCTGCGATTTAGAGTTATTTGGATGGACTCTTATCGCTTAGTAGTTTACGTTGATAATGCTTAGCAATGCTTAGATAACGGTAGAAATGGGCGGTTATCGACATTATGTCGATGACCTTGATCACACTAAAATCTTTATTCCATTTTGTCCTTCTTGTGGCTTGTTACTTTGTAAACAAATAAAACCAAAATGAAAACAAAACTGTTATTGACTTGGGCACAATGGATGTTGGTGTGATATTTTGGGTGTGATCGAAATGGTGCCTAAGTCCCCAAGGATCGAGTTACTTGTGTCGCTAAGCCAAAGCGCTCTTGCGTGCTAACCACACGAGGGGATATGGGACCTCTCTTGACTAAAGTACTTTGGGAGGTGTTAATTATGAGCTGGTGGGTGGGTGGTTTTAAATGTGTATGTGTGGTGTGGGAGAGGAGCATTAGCAGAATAGGTTAGGGCTGCCTAGTGTGTCCTTATCCCGTGGGTTCTTGACTCTTAATTAGCATCATCCATTGAAAATGTCTCGTAGGACTTAGCCGTGCGGCATACCAAAGGAAGTGTGCTAAATCATGTGGCGAAAAGGCGGTCGGCGTGTGGGTACATTGGTACACCCTGCGAGGTTAAAACTATTGAATAGCCTCGTCCTAGGTTATGGACATGCTTGGTAAGGTCGTGCAAGAACTAGACTACAACATTTAAATTAAAACTTAATGGGTTGGTATGAATGGATGTTCATGCTATTGTGGTGGCTAATGGGTTAGCCACTTCGGAGATTGTTGATGTTATCTATCAATTGTTACTTGTCTCGTTGGTTTCTTGCAAATGAAAAATGAATTGCAACTTTGCTTTGGAATCTATTTAAATATTGCAAATGAAAACTTGCTTTATGCTAAAATAAGTCCAAAGCCTCATCCATTTAAATAAAGCTTGCATGTAGTTAAACTATAGTTACATTATATTACACGTCGGTCTTGCGAGTACATTTTGTACTCATTTGCTTTGCTTAATAACTTTGTTGCAGAGAGGTAGGGTCCAAAGGGCTCTACTTTTGCGAGATGTGCATGGGTTGGGAAGCGACTAGCTTGGCGGTCGGTCGATTGCCTTGTGGGTAAAGGCACCTTTGGTTGGCTCTTGTTTTGGGCCATCTCTATGGCACTTTTGCTTCATTGTTATCTTAGTAGTCTTGTTGTTATTTGGCGGTCGGCCTCTCTTTTATAATAACTATCCCTTATTTATACTAACCACGGTTTGTTGCTTGTTACATTCTATGTGTTGGAATGGAATTGATGCAATCTTTTGTAATGAGTTGTGTGTACTATATTACGGGAAGTACATATATCTCGAGGCATGGTTTATTTAGTTGATAATACTAGGGTCAATTGGATGACTAAGTATTATGAGCCTAATAAATCGGGGTCTCACAAGGAACTCCAGCGCTCTGATGAGTGGCACGAGGAAGGAGAGTAGTCTTCAATCTTCAGGGTAGCTCCATGGAAGGGGGTAGATGGTCCGTAAGAGATGTCTTGAGGTATTCTGGTCGAAGGGGTGGAAGTATGAGGCCAAAGGCGACCCTGATGGCGTCGACAACGAAGGCGGTGATATGACGGCATTCGGCCGAAGCGAGCACTTGAGCCTGACTGGAGCTCGAGTTCACTTAGGGGAGGAAGAAAGTAAGACTAGCCTTGGAAATGGCGAAGAATAGCAATAGGGGCTTGTAGCAAATATGTATAGGCACTTTGGCACAGCTCGACAAGGAG
Source organism: Phyllostachys edulis (assembly GCA_036346405.1). Classification (NCBI taxonomy): domain Eukaryota; kingdom Viridiplantae; phylum Streptophyta; class Magnoliopsida; order Poales; family Poaceae; genus Phyllostachys; species Phyllostachys edulis. The sequence continues at coordinate 34,262 of JAYEVD010000144.1, read as the reverse complement.
GTATGGTTGAATCTTGTTGGCGGAGTGGGCGATCTGATCTGAGATGTTGTGATGGTTGGAGTGGCGGAGAGTAATGGCGAATAGCGGTCTAAATAAGAAAATATGACGCGGTCCAAATAAGTAAATATGATGCAGTCCAAATAAAGCTTGAAATGGTAATCAAGACACGCAACAATAGTTTTCACATAAAAAGTTTTAAAAATCTCATATTTTTGCCTTTATGAATTTTTGGGCTGTTACAGGGAATCCTACTGAGCTTCTGGGAAATCTGACGACAACCTCTTTTTATTCTAACTCCTATATACTGCAATCAGTTTACTAATCACTTTCTATGTTCTATTGGTCAACGATGGACTGAGTTCTGTGGAAGGGTTCGATGGCTGGCGATGAATGGGCAATGCTCCAAGGAGGGCTTCGGTGACATGAATGCAAGAATTAGATTGTAATTTAATTAGATTTTGTAAGTTACACTGCGATTGGTTGTAATATTGCGGATTCCTTGATGTATTGAGCTTATGTAATTAATCTTGAGTTTGTGGTAAAGTTACAATTAGGTTTGTAATGTAATTCTTTTTGTATAAGATTTTGAGTTATAGAGTTGAGGAGGTATTGTTGTAACCACTCCTGTTGTTAACTACGTTGATTAAACATTTGCTACCAAACTAAGATTACCCTTTGATCTTTGACTTGATGGATTTTAATTATTGTTAAGTTACCGATTATTGATACTTAGTTAGTCTAATCGTGCGGGTTCTCGCACTTACAACTTCAGCTTCTATCATTCGGATGGAATAGTTTAATGTACAAAATATGTGATGTATAGGATAATGACTTGTTACAGACGCACGTGACACTGACGCTGAATTGTACGCATTAACCAGTTAACCACACGTCGAAGAACGTATATAAAGTACATATTTGCAGGGAGTTTCTTTAACATCCTATACAGGATACGCACAGATTAAAGTGAATCCATGAACATGTATGATGCATTGTTGCCGTGATTTATGGAGAGGTAGTATGCAGACTAAACGGCTAAAAGCGCATTTATTTTAAAATGAAAATATGCAGGCAAACTAGCACTTAGCACATGCTTAAAATACCAATATATACTAATACTAATTAAGCTTCCTCTCCGCTCTTTGATCCAGTAATCAAGGATGCGGCGGGCAAGGAGGGTAGTTGAAGCCACACGAATGCTTGGGCCATGCGTCCGTGCCGTCTCCCAGTGCGAGCGCCGGAAGCGCAGCGGCAGCCGATCCCGCCGCGGAGGCCGGACGGTCGTCGCTGCCGGCCCTCGCCTGCATCTGGACGCCCACATTGTGGGCAGGAGCGGGGACGTCGCTCACTCGCTTGTGCTTCCGCGTTGTTGGTCACCGTGCGATTGCTCAAGCGTTGGCACTTGGCAGGTCGGCATGCGCCGTCGCCGCTGGAAACACGGAGCAGTCGAGCAGCCCTTGCAGTGGAATGACGCAGTAGTTTGCACCCTGCAGAGAGCACCATATTTTGGGTTCTGGTTTGTTCTAGCTAGATTGGCTTTGGGTCTTGAGATTGCTAGTACTTACCGCTTAATTGCCAGCTCTTACAAGGCTCTTGCGAATGAGGGGGTAGGGGTGCCATTTATAACAATGTGAAAGCTCTCTGGCACGTAGCTGCCCATGAGGTTAACAGTGATAGCTGCAAATCAGCAAATGGTAAGAAGTAGGAGTTGAATTGCAAGGATAAACCTGTTCTAATACGGAAAAAATATTAGAACCAAAATCCGGCGCCGCCGTCTCACGTTTTTCCGCTTCGATCGGCGTCGTCCCCAGGGCCCGTCGCGCCGCGCGTCTCGTGTTTTATTCGGCACGTCATCCACGGGCGTGCGCCCCGACGAAATCTGCGCAGCACGGTGAAGCCCCAAGGCCCAAGCCAGCCCCGCTCCATTGCTTCGCCTCCATCCGCGTCCGCAAGCGACAGCAGCGCAGCGCGCGTGGAGCAATCAATCGCAAGCTTCGCAGCAGACCAAACCAATTTCGCTGTGCAGCCGAGACGAGCGTCGAACGAAAACCAAGCAGACCAACCAAAAACCCCAAGCCGGCACAGTTCTTAGCCCTATGGGATAATAATAGCTCAGCTGGTTCAACTATTCTTAGACCTACGGGGAATATTAAACCAAATCACCTTGGACCCAGCCACCACGCATGAAATCACCTAGAAATTAACTCCACAGGACAACTATACAGCGAAAGCCGCTTTCGCGCTGCAGTTCTATGGCTCAACAGAAACAAGATATAAAAGGGTAATCTGAAAAACCTTAGCCCACCTCCCCACCCCAAATGCAAACTGTTAGCTTCGGTGGCCATCCAAAACCGCGTGTGGACCTTCGATAGACTGCAAGCGAGGGGATAGCCAAATCAAGGCATATGCCACCTTTGCAGACAATCACCAAATTGGCCTTGCACCTCTTTTTCGATTGTAGATACACTCGTCAGTGTGGAACTTAACAACCAATTGGCTAGGTTATGCATCGCTCAAACCAGCCCATTAGGTCGTCGATCACAGCATTGGGGACTGGTGGTCACAAACTAACAGCTCCAAACACATTCCAAGGAGGGCAACAGTCATGGTGACCATCCTAATCACTTGGGAGATCTAGAAGGAACACTATGCTAGAATTTTTTTAGAACAAGTGAACCCTCCTCCGGACCTGCTGCAAAAGATAAAAGAGGAAGACATAACTTGGTCCCTCGCGGGGGCAAAGTGGTTGGAACAATTTTTTCTGTGTAATTAAACCTCAAACTTTTGTTTAAGGCATTGTGCCTCCTTGACGTTGTGTTTTCTTCTCTATTAATACAATAGACAGTTCTCCTACCTGTTTCCTAAAAATGATAGAATCTGCATTCCTGATGACCCAGTCGCGCGCTTCAATTACTGACTTGATACTTTGAGAGAGAGAGAGAGAAAAAGAGAATACACTGATTGAGAAAAGTAGCAAAAGGCAAGTAATAAGAGTGTAAGACCCTACATACTGCTACACATGAAGGAAAAAGAGCTCTTTTACGGTACACTCAATCTAATATGTGTCATTTATTCTCTTTGATCTAATGGTTTTGATTAAATAGAGTTTAGTTATACTATGCCCGGTAGTATGAGTAGTAAAATCGATGAGGTAGAATTGCAATTGTCCATGTGAGAATCACATGCCATAAAATAATATTTTTAATCCTAGTTGGTAAAGTCTATAATACCATCACAAAAGATTATAAATACAAAAAAGTCTATTATACTCTTAACAAATCAATGGTCGATTTGATTTATACAACCACTATATACTACCCGTTAGAATGTGCTAGTAAAATTTCTTTAAAAAAACCGAAATTACTATCTCTTGCGAGAAAAGAAACTCAAGCCTAATTTGTTCACGCATAAGTGCTCCGACATCGAGACACAAGTAAACTAGAAAATTAACATGCTTGAGAAAAAGAAAAGTGGGTGTCTCGTATTTCATACAAAAGTAGATACAAAGCGAGCAAATTCGAACACGCTTGCTCGAGCATATAAAGACACGACGAGAAAACATTAACTTAAGCAGTAACACACATAGCAATTCCTAAAAAACTCACCTGAGACACCGCTAGCAATTCCTAAAAAACTACTTTTACCTGCTAGCAAAAAATAAAGGAGATATTTGGCACTCTAACTTTAGTCATCAACAAATGATGTATTTGGTTTGAGGTCGTCTCATCCTAGGATATATGGATTATCTATTATGGGGTGATCCATCAAATTTGGTGGGATGACTCAATTCTTCATTTTGTGCTAAACTTATGCTTATGAAGGATGGGGTGGTGATGAACCAACTTATTCGATTTCTCAAATCAAGCAGTAGGTTAGGTTCGAGTTAGGATGGAATGATCCATTCACGATTCGGTTCCTCGAATCAAACACCTGTAACATCATTCTTGTCCTTATAATAGCTTGGAATACAAACAATTAATATAACATCAACGACCAAAGACAAAGAAATGATCAATTTGCGGCGCCGACTCAACACCCAATCAAACATAAGTGCCACCATCCATTTCTATATGGAAATTGCTAAGGAGTACTCGACTACTTTCTCACCTTGAGAGGACTCGAATTTTGATCCATCAATTTGCATTGTGATTCGTGCTCCAAGTGGCTCAGAAAGAACCGGTGGTGCTCGTGAAGTTAGGGTTAGGGTTCATCGGGACAAGGGTTGCGTTCACGATGCAGGTATAGAAGGAGGAAGGGTGGGGCGGACCGATGGTAGCGGCGGTGGCGGCGGTGCCGCCGAATCTGGTCGAAGGTCGGCGTGGGCGACACGCTCAAGTGGTTAGGAGATCTTTGGGCGCGGTGGCGATCCATGGCGAGCTGCGAAAGCGAGGAAGGAGGCGGCGGGGATTTCACGGAGAGGAGGAAGAAGGTGGGGGCGGGTAGGGAGGGGGCTCACCGATGAGGAGGAAGAAGAGCGTCTGAGGAGAGTAGGGATGGGCATTTTTTTACCAAAACCGAATCACCGAACGAATCAAATTAATGGAAATTGTCGGTTTATTCGATTTTCGGTAGTCGGTTGGTTTTATTTCCATTCTATTCGGTGTTTGGTGGTGGGTTCGGTGTTCATATGCCAAAAACCGAGTAAGCCATTAAAGCCGATATATACCGCATAGTGCCTCCCAGTGAAGCCTCCCATCCCGCACTCCCAATCGCGACCCAACTAAAAGCCCAAGGCCCAACACTAGTGAGCAGCAGCTTACTTGGCCTCTCAAGAAGACACGAGTCATCGCTACCCCAGACCCCCTCGTCCCCTTCAGCATTGACCAGGCCAGATACCACACTACTACAAAAAAAAAGGCTAATATTGGATGCCTCATCACAGACGGTTGAACAAAACCGTCAATATTAAATACAGTTACAGACGGTTTTTATTTAGCGACCGTCTGTGTTACTGGATATGCTAAGAACTGTCTATGAAGAGGTAATATCACAGACGGTTCATATTGAAAACCATCTGTGAAGTATCACAGACGGTTATAAAAAATAACCGTCTGTGATATTTAGTAATACAACAGATGGTTTGTTCTTAAAACCGTCTGTGATAATAAAAATAGATACCACGTCATCCGATTGCTCATTTAAACACACCACGTCATCTCTTCGTCTCCCTCGCCGGTCGCTATGGCTCCTATTGTATCTCTTCGTCTCCCGCGTCGGTCGCTACGACTCCCGCATTTTATAAATAGACATTTGCTTCGAAAGGATATCTCACAAACCTACTATTTCTTCAAACCGCATGCTCGTGAAATGGCTTCCCCTCTTCTTCCTCTCGGCGCCAATGTCTCCTCTAGTGTCGGTCATATTGGCCTAAATTGTGGTTGTCTACTCGCATCTCTCTGGTCGCAACTTTGGCCCAAGGCTGCGGACAAGCCTTCCGTTCGCAATACCATCCGGTTTAGGCCCTCCGATCTCTGGGAGACCATAGAGACCATCACTGGTCGACTAGAGCTCCTCCTCCGATGGACCAATGCGAGGGTCTCCGGCATCCGACAAGTAAACCTCATCGTGGAGATCGTCCTCTAGAACTACTTCGTTCGCACCGAGGATGCAATCCAGACGATCGAGGGCGACATCCGGATGGCGGTCGACCTCATTGAGACGAGGAGGCGGGGTTGATGGCCTCACAGGCTATCATGTACTTGATTCTGAGTCGAAACGGTTACAAGCGCGATTGGAGTGTGCAAGACAGCAGTGGAGGCGTTTGATCGGTGTCGTTGATCCGCCACCACTAAAGCGAGGAGAAGGCTTACGAAGATTTGAAGGCTAAGATAGGATCGCTAATCCTTTTTTCTATCGTTTGTGATGTAAAAGCTGTCTTTTTATCTTCCGCCACCTTGAATTGTCGATGGTCTTTGGTAAAGTATATCCCTTTGTTTTCAATTTTGCTGTTTATTACCTATAATTTACTTATTTATTTGAAGTAGGTACCTCATGTGGTTATGTACCGCGACTCGTTTTAATTATTTAAGTGCACGGAGAACACTAAAACGCATACGCCCATGCGGTAAAAATGGTTACTTATTAGAACCATGCCACAGATGGTTCTATTATTGAACCGTTTGTGATATGAGAACATATCACGGACGGTTCTATTATGGAACTGTCTGTGATAAGTATCGTGACGGTTCCATAATAGAACCATCTGTGATATCCTTTTATTAGTAGGAGCCCGCTAGGATTTGCGCCTAACTTCGTCACTCCCAGCGCCCTTACTACTTTTGCTTGCCTCCCCACTCGAGTGCCCCTAACCTCGACACCGCCGCAAAGCCTCCTCCCGACGGCCGCCCCAAGTCGTGCCTTCTCCCGATCCGTCGCCAGCGCCACCCTTCTTCCCATCGCCAGACACCACGGTTCCTTTGCACAAGACACTCTTATGATAAGAGTGTCTTGTGCGATATCTATCGTGACACAAGCTGTGGTGACGCTGCCTCCACCGCCTTCTTTTCCCCCTTCCTCTAGTTCTTGTCTCGGCTGAAAGTTGCTCTTGAGGATTTTATTCTCTCTGATGTTTCGGTTATTGGTGAGAGCATTGATTCATTTACTGATGTGGTTTACTTGATGCTCATGCATGAAGGATGGTGATGGAATGTATGATATGGTCGTGGCTTTGCCGCTTATACACTTGAGGTATAATACTCTACTCCTCTACTTTCTATCCCGCTCCCTCCCTTGCTTTGTGATGGAATGGATGATATGGTGATGCTCTTGATGGGTTTGGCTTTGGGAAAAAAATATACATGGGGAAAAAGCGGTGTGTTGTGGTGTTGGGAACTTTTGTTCTTGATTCATGCTTGAAGATGCAATTTTAAGATAAGCGAAGAAAAGAAAATGTAGATGAGTCTGTAAAGTTTTTGTTAAACAATCTGATGCTTTCATTCTGTTGTGCTTGTGCTATTACCAAAACTCAGACATTAGTACCAACTGACTTGTCAAAATCAATTAGGCATCAAAAACTGACTATGCTCTACAAAGAATAGGTTGCTTATGTGTTAATCTGGCACAATCACTGATATTTGGAATGTCCTTTTAGAATTTAGAGAGGTCAAAACATAGAAATACCTCATAAACTGTGAATAATTAAAACATAGATACATTATTCTGTGAGAATTACAACCAAGCTATTTCACTTGTGGGATTTATCAACGATTTCATGGTTCCTTAGATATGAATATGATATGCATATACCTTTCTTGTAGTACTTGTCCTAGCCCTTGATGTCGGTTTGGTTGTTCAATAGCTCCTCCCGATGGCGACTTTTCCTCCCGCGACCTCTTCTTCCCCGAGCGACCTATTCCATTCCAAAACAAGACCAAATGAGTAAAAACTACTACAACACCTCTTCACCTTCCTCTCGTCATTCATTTCACCTTTATACATTTAACTTGAGTGTTCATGCTGTCAATTCTCCTCACTTGCGTCCCATTGTAGCCTACTATTCAATTCTGATCTTTTCTCTATAAAATCTCCAGCGTTGGTGCTTTTGCCTTTAAAACCGGTTTTGTTAGCTAACTCGAGGCTGAATTTAGCTAGGTAGCTAGATCCTTGGGTGTTCATCCTAAACATGTAGGTGAACCACGACCTACTTCATCGAACTTGACACACTAGAGTGTGTGATTTGCTTCATGCTAATCCAAGTTCTTGTAGAATCCTCCTAAACCACGGCCTCGAAGTAATAGCGATGAACTGAACTTGAAGTTCAACCGTTCTCGAAATCTCCTCTTTCATCTCCTCTTTCAACCGTTCCTCGTGCTCGACATGTAATTAATAACTTCAAGTTCAGTTCTACTGCTATTACTTCTGAGGCCGTGGTTTAGGAGGATTCTACAAGCACTTGGAGCATTGGCATGAAGAAAACTACACACTCCAGTGTGTCAGGTTCGATAAAGTAGGTCGTGGTTCATTTGCACTTTTAGGATAAACGGCCAAGGAGCGAGTTAGCTACCTGAATTCAGGCCTCAAGTTAGCTAACAATGGACTATGAACCATATATAACCGGTTTTAAAGGCACAAGGAGCCATTGTTTGGAGATTTTTATAGAGAAGAGATTATCACAGACGGTTTTATCTACAAACCGTTTGTGATATGTCAGCTATCGCGGACGGTTTCATCTACAAACCATTTGTGATAGTCGACTATCACAGACGGTTTTGAGTTAATAACTGTCTATGATGACCTTATGTCATTACTGACCCATAAACTCAGACGACTCACGAAACCGTCTGTGATGATGTTTTTGAACCGTCTCTAAAGACCTTTTCTGTAGTAGTGCCACTAAAAGCGGTCCTAACCCTAGCCTCCACTAGAGTCTAAGCCACCACCGTCCACCATGGGAGGGTTGGGGGGTGGGGGGTGTAGGCTAGCGCCAAGCGGAGGAGGAATATATATGATTTAAGGGGAGGATAAGATCCATTAGATCTAGACCTAATGGCTCAAAATAATACTCACATATCCCTTGGACACCTTATTTCTATATTCCCATATGTTCCAGAAATCCATTCAAAGAAGTCATTTACAACTTCCCAGCTTATATCATTTGGATGGAATAGTTTAATGTACAAAATATGTCATGTATAGGATAATGACTTGTTACAGACGCACGTGACACTGACACTGACTTGTACGCATTAACTAGTTAACCACACGTCGAACAAACATATATAAAGTAGTACATATTTGCAGGGAGTTTCTTTAACATCATATACAGGATACGCACAGATTAAAGTGAATCCATGAACATATATGATGCATTGTTGCCGTAATCTGTGGAGAGGTAGTATGCAGACTAAACGGCTAAAAGCTCATTTATTTTAAAATGAAAATATGCAAGCAAACTAGCACTTAGCACATGCTTAAAATACCAATATATACTAGTACTAATTAAGCCTCCTCTCCTCCGCTCTTTGATCCAGTAATCAAGGATGCGGCAGGCAAGAGGGTTGTGGGAAAGCTTACGAATGCTTGGGCCCTGCGTCCGTGCCGTCTCCCAAGATTCTCCGTGCGAGCGCCGGGCGCGCAGCGGCAGCCGATCCCGCCGCGGAGGCCGGACGGTCGTCGCTGCCGGTCCTCGCCTGCATCTGGACGCCCACATTGTGCGAAGGAGCAGGGACGTCGCCTGTGCTTCGGCGTTGTTGGTCGCCGTGCGATTGCTCAAGCGTTGGCAGGTCGGTATGCGCCGCCGTCGCTGGAAGCACGGAGCAGCCGAGCAGCCCTTGCAGTGGAACGACGGCAAGAAAGAAGCACAGCATTAGTTTGCACCCTGCAGAGAGCACCATATTTTGGGTTCTGGTTTGTTCTAGCTAGATTGGCTTTGGGTCTTGAGATTGCTAGTACTTACCGCTTAATTGCCAGCTCTTACAAGGCTCTTGCGAATGAGGGTGGTAGGGGTGCCATTTATAACAATGTAAAAGCTCTCTGGTACGTAGCTGCCCATGAGGTTAACAGTGATAGCTGCAAATCAGCAAATGGTAAGAAGTAGGAATTGAATTGCAAGGATAAACCCTCGCATTTTCACCTCTGTTGTGCGCGCCTCCATTCGATCGATCGGTGCGAATTTCGCCGCAACAGCATAACTGCGAATCTCGCGGCCGGTGCCGACTTTCTTTTCCTGGTAGTTAAACTTTCAGTTTTGATGCGGAACTCGAGTGCTAACTTCCTCGTGGTTACTGCGTAGTGCAATCCTGCTTGCAGCAACTCATTTTGCGCCAAAGTGAAAAAAAGTTGTTCTTCATCGTAAACGGGGAGTGCTATCACCGATGTTCTTCCTTATCACGATAGACCTACTCCAAAAGAGTTTGGACCTAGCGACACATCATAATATCATCTCGCCCTAACACCTAGAGCTGCAAAAATGAGAGCCTCACTTTATCTGGCGATGCGGCTATATTGCCAATCCAGTAAACGAAGAATTCAATATGCTACAATAGATCCTTACTATTTTCGGCCAAACAACATGACTCGCCAGTAAACTTCCAAAAGTCGACGATGTACCCCATTAGTTGTGAAGGATCGGCCTCGACTCCCTACTCCAGCCTTCCCGATGAGCACAGGATTTCCCTATCGCTGTCTTGGCCTCCAATTGCACATCCATAAACTCCAAAAGATCCATGTGTTGCCGATCATAGAAAAAATGGGAGCACGGCTGCGGGTTGAAAAGGAAGGATCCTCTCTCCGGTGGAAGACTAACTTTGATCAATTCGGTCCTCTTGTCTAACCCGATGTACCACCTGACTATCTTCCCACTAGCTAAGTGGGTGAAAGCATCTAGGCCCTAAAAATAGTTTTGATAATTAATGATAATATGTGAATATGGGATTAATGTGTTTATTGAGTATTTACAAGGTTAAGTCCTATTGGTGAGTTTGATGACTTGAAGATGCATACTAAAGGACAACATGAAGATCCACATGGCTCAAAGAAAAGGTACAAGTAGTCTAGGATCCTTTTGTGTTTTACCGGTCTTAGGAGAAATGGTTGGAAGACCGGATTATAGGTTAAATGCCGTATTATTAAGAGAGATAATGACTAGTAGCTTGATAGCCTGTTCTTATGCAAATTGGATCGATTTAGGATCATGCATGCATTTGAATTTGAATTGAAAAGTCATCTGTGAAATTGACATGGAAATCGGTAGTACCGAGTTCTGAGGTGAAACTACCGCTTTCGGTATGACCAGCGTATCCTTGGCGGTACTACGTGTGCCGTTCGGACCGTCCGAAAGTGACTGATCGTGTGGTTTAAACGAGTGGTCCGAACGGCCTATTGAATCTGAGCCGTCCACGTATTAAGTCCGATCGGACCATGTTGCTTTGGATGCTCAGCGGTACGACCGGCTCGTAGTGCGGTGTTACCGTAGCCCGGTCGTTCCGTTTGTTTGTTGGCGGTACGTAAAAATCAGAGATACATCTTTTGGAGCGCTTGTGCTTCCTTGGCAAACGGTATTATCGGGAGTTTCATGGCGGAACTACCGCTTTGCGGTATGACCGCGTTTCCTTTGGCGGAACTACCGTGTGCCATTCAGACCGTCCGAAAGTGATCTGAATCGAGCGGTTTAAACCATGGTCGAACGGCCCAATGCATCTGGGCCGCCCACGTGGCAAGGTTGTTTGTGTAAGCCGTCTTTGTCTCCCCGTGATGCGGTAGAATCGCGATTTAAATGCGGAACTACCGCTCCACGGTTGATACATTTTCTAAATAGCGATGCGTTATTTCCATAGAAGCACCCTTTTATTGAGATTGAAAACCTGCGAGCAGTAGTACCACTCCATTGTGCGATCTGATCGGCCTTAGCGGTATGACCGTATGATAGTTGGCGGTAGTACCGTGCCGTGTTTAAAACGGCTATGTCGAGGCGATTAATGCTCTGTTGTAGCATTACTGAGCGGTTGGTGGGATGCGGTAGTACCGCACCGTGGTTAGCGATAATACCGTATTTAGCTAAAAAGTTAGGATTTCTCACCCAGCGGTCGCATTTGTTGTGGGGAGTTATAAATACCCACCACTGCTCAAGGACAAAGTGCTGAGCGACATTTAACATCCTTAGAGCCTTGAGCATCATTCTAACACCTCAAATACTCTTGTGTATTCATTCAAGTGCATTCACTCATTCTAGTTGATCCATTTGCACTTGAGTGCCGTCAAGCAAAGTTCATTGGTTTATTACTCTTGGAGTTTTGCCAAACTCCTAGGCGGCTTAGCGGTGATCGCATGGTGATCTCTTCAAGAAGCTTGTGAAGAGCCGGTGCCAAGATTGTGAGTGACTTGGTGTTCGCCATCTCTGAGCGGAGGAAGAACAACCAATAGTGATCGAGGAAGGCTTAATTCGTGGAGCCGGCTTGATTCGTTCAAGCTTCCTCAATGTGGACTAGTGAAGACTGTCAAGTCTTGATACCACTGAAAACATCGTTGTCTCTATTGTGGTTATTTCTAGTCTTTATTTTCCGCATTTACAATTCTAGCATTTATCTTGTGATTGATTTGCTTAGCTAGAATTGTATCTAGTTTATACTTAGTTCATAATTGGCTAAAATGGTTAAATAGTCAAAAAATTTAAAAACCTCCTATTCACCCCCTCTAGTCGGTTATCCTTGATCCTACAAGTGGTATCAGAGAAAATGATGGCTAGTGAGGGAGTTGCTATAGGAAAGGCTCCTTTGTTTGATGACTTTAATTATACTTATTGGAAAATTAGAATGTCAATTTATTTAAAGGCCATGAGTCCAAGTATTTGGAAAATCGTAAATGAGGGTTACATCATGCCTCTTAATCCACTAGCTCCCACGGATCAAGAGGTGTGTAATGCTCATTTAGATGCCCAAACTATGAACGCTCTCTTTGGTGTTTTGAATGCGGATGAGTTCAATAGAGTGAGCAATTTGAAAATCGCTCACGAAATTTGGACCACCCTCTCTGAAATTCATGAGGAACATCCACGGTCAAAGAGGCCAAATTGCATAGGCTTCAGATTAAATATGAGACATTCATAATGTTGCCTCATGAAAACATCAATGAGATGTATTCATGACTCAACAACATTGTGAATGAGCTCAAAACCTTAGTACTAACCTTCTTAATTTTGACATTGTCTTGAGACAAATATGAGGCGTTGGTGACACTATTTCTCAACTCTCCCAAGTTGCGAAGAATGACACCAGCAGGACTTTTGGGCAACCTCATAACCAATGAGTTGTTCAAGAATGACAAGAAAGAGTTCTTGGAGTCGTCTTCCTCAAAGAAGAAAATTACGCTTTTGAGGCTAAAGCGGAATCAAGTGATGATGAGGATGAAGAAGGAGACTCGAAGAGGAGTTTACATTTCTTGTGAGAAGAATGAAGAAATTCATGAGAAGATGCCCACATAGAAGTTTCAACCGACAAGAACAAGAAAGGGCAATCCTCAAGTGACAACAAACGTTATAACAACATCCGGTGCTATAATTGCGAAGAGAAGGGGCACATTGCCTCTCATTGTCCTTTAAAGAAGGATGACAAGGGTAAGCCATTCAAGAAGAAGGAATTCAATGGCAAGAAGAAGCTTTTCAAAAAACTTCACAAGGATGGCAAGCATGAAGCCCACATTGGAGAGTAGGACTCCGATGAGGAGTCAACCGACTTGGACTCCGATGAGAATGAGTCCCCCAAGAAGAAGGGACTCGTTAGCATCGCCATCAAGGAGGCTCAATTACTATTCTCCACTCCTACATGCCTCATGGAAAAAAGGAGATAAGGTAAAATCCATTAATGATAATGAACCAACATATGATGAATTAATGGATGTACTTGAAGACTTGAATGAATATCTTGGAAAAGAAATATCAAAACATAAAGTATTAAAGAGAGCATATCTCTCTAAAAGAATCTTATGAGGAGCTAAAGGAAGCTCATGAATTGCTTATCCAAGAAAATTCAAGCAAATTTTGCTCTAGTATAGGAATTACATGTGATATTATTGATGAAATGTCTAGTATAGAAATTGCTAGAACTAATGCATCTACTTTATGTAATGATCCTATTGCTATGTCATCTTGCTCAAGTTTTAATGCTAATCATAATAATGTTGAGCATAATGATGCAAAGCTTGTTGTTGAAAACAATGAGCTAAAAGAGCAAGTGACCAAGCTAAGCAAAAGCTTGGAACAATGCTTCAAGGGTAAGGTTACCCTTAACAAGCTTTTGAGTGAGCAAAGGTGCTCATTCAACAAAGAAGGACTTGGGTATGTGCTCAAGAAAGGTAAGAAACGGCAAACAAACCCACAAGGTTTGTTAAGCAAAATGGTAAGTATTGCCATAGATGCTTGAAAAATAGGACATGTGCAACAAAATTGTCCTATAGGTAAGACTCCATCCTTGGTATATATGATTCATATTATATGCTTAGAAAAGTAAGGATGGTAAAGTTATTGCAAGATTTGTTGGCACTTCAATTTTAGGCGCTAAAAAGAATGCTATTTGGGTGCCTAAATCCTTAGTCACTAACCTCCAAGGACCCAAACAAATTTGGGTACCTAAAAGAACTTGATTCTTGTTTTGTAGGTGAACTATAAAACCGATGGAAAACATTGGGTGCTTGATAGTGGATGCACTCAACATATGACCATGATAGAAAGATGTTCACCACATTCGAGAATGGTAAAGAAGTTGACAAGATCACATTTGGCGATAATAGCAAAGGAAAGGTATTAGGATTGGGTAAAATCGCTATCTCAAATGACCTTTCTATTTCTAATGTATCTTTGGTAGAATCCTTAAATTTCAACTTGCTATCCGTTGCTCAAATATGTGATTTTGGCTTAATTTGCTCATTCTCAAGTGAAAGTGCTACAATTTCAAATGCAAAAGATAGCTCTTTAGTTTTTAAAGGATTTAGATTTAGAAATATTTATTTGGTTGATTTTACTTCAAATGAATCATGCTTAAAACTTATTTAATTGCAAAAACCTCATTGGGTTGGCTTTGGCATAGAAGGTTAGCTCATGTTGGAATGATTCAACTTAAAAAGCTTTTCAAACATGATTTATTTGTTGGCTTGAAAGATGTAAAGTTTGAGAAAAAAAGACTTTATAGTGCTTGTCAAGCCGGTAAACAAATCGCTAACTCATTCTTCCAAAAGTATCATGTCAACCTTTAGACCATTGGAACTCTTACATATGGACTTGTTTGGCCCAACAACCTATAAGAGTATCGAGAGTAATAGCTATTGTTTAGTCATTGTGGATGATTACTCTAGATATCGTGAGTATTCTTCCTAGATGACAAAGGTGAAACCTTGGCATTTTCAAAAGTTTTGCAAAAAAGGCTTAAAATGAATTTGATTTTAAAATTAAGAAAATCCGTAGTGATAACGGTTCGAGTTCAAGAATATTAAAGTTGAAGACTTTTGTGATGAACTTGGATTAAAGCACTGAACTTTCCACAACCTACACTTGAGCAAAATGAAGTTGTAGAAAGGAAAAATCGTACATTAATTGAAATGGCTATGACAATGTTTGATGAATATAATACTTAGATAGTTTTTGGTAGGAAGCTATTAACACCGCTTGTTATGCCATAAATCGTCTTTATTTGCATCGCCTTTTGAAAAAGACTTCTTATGAATTTCTTGTTGGAAGAAAACCGAACATCTCTTACTTCAGTATATTTGATTGCAAATATTATATTTTAAAGAAGGGTGTTCGTCTTTCAAAATTTGATAGTCGTTGGGATATTGGTTTCTTGCTTGGTTATTCTTCAAATAACAAAGCTTATCGTGTCTTTAACAAAAAACTCCGGTTTAGTTGAAGAAAGGTACGATGTGCAATTTGATGAAACTAATGGCTCTCAAGAAGAGTATGAGAATTTAGATGATGTAGGTGATGAAGCCTTAAGTAAAGCCATGGAGAACATGCAAATTGGCGACATCAAGCCTAAGAATGATCCATCATCTTCCACCCAAGTTAAACCTCTTACCTCTTCCACAAATCAAGTCCAAATTGATGAAGAGGATAACAAGGAAGATGATCAACCATCCAACCTACCATCAAGAATCCACAATGCAATTGCTAAAGATCATCCAATAGATTAACTATTGGGTGATGTAAGTAAGGGTGTTCAAACTCGATCTCGTATTACTTCTTTTTGTGAACACTACTCTTTCGTCTCTTCTATTGAGCCAAAGCATGTAGAAGAAGCACTTGATGATCCGCAAACTCCAAAAGATTCATGCGTTGCCGATCATAGAAAAAATGGGAGCACGGCTGCCGGGTTGGAAAGGAAGGATCCTCTCCCCGGCCGGAAGACTAAGTTTGATCAATTCGGTCCTCTCGTTTATCCCGACGTACCACCTGAGCATCTTCCCACTAGCCAAGTGGGCCAAAACAAAGATGGACAAATTGCAAAGATCCTTTCTTTGGAAAGACAAGGATGACACAAATGGGGCCATTAACATAAATTAACTCGGGACATCCTAACATTTAATTTATTCTTGTGATTGTTAAAACTTGAGGTTGGAGAGAATAATCTTCTAGTTAAGTATTTTTTGATGTGTTGGGTGCCAATTAGTTTTAGATGTTGTGTCAATACATTTTGTTTAGAGTAAAGTTGCATCATACTAGTTTGAAATAAACAATAAGTTCACGCATGACCACTTGTCTACAATATACTCATCGGTCTTTTTTTTTTTTGAAACAAATACATACCATTGTTGTTGTTGCTACATTTTGGGACCTTGCTCAACTTTGTAAGCATAACTAGTGCTTTCGGTTACGAGTATATTTATCTTTCATTATGGTTGATATGTCATCGTTGTAGTGCTTACATTAATGTCTCATGTTCGTTTTACATCCTCATTGGAAGTTTACTAATACTAAGCTTCTTGGGCCAGCTTGCTTTGTTTAAGTTATTTCAATTCAATATTAAGCACATAATTGTAGATATGTTTGTCTAGAGATCTTTTAGTAATTAATCTTAGTGTTGAATATTCAAGGAAGAATTCTTCAATTTTCTGGACTCAGAAGACTAAAAATTGCTAATGGACTACTTATGTTATCCCATGTAGTGGCCTTTCAAAATGCTCGTTTAGCAAAGGATTATGCACAGACCTTATTAGACTGGAGTAGTAGTGTGCACAACCACAATACCAACATCCAGAGGTTCATGGAGGTGCAATATGTCATTCAACATATTCATTTTTACTTTGAATAATTGATGTTGAACTACATTTAACCTTTTGCATTAAATCTTATGATTGTAGAGTTGTGCAAGAAAATGCTAGTGATCACGCTATACACCTTCCTCACATAGCCCCTCACCATAGCCCTCTTTATGGTTCTATAAGATTGTAATACTAGTGATCTGCTATACACCTTCCTCACATAGCCCCTCACCATACCCCTCTTTATGGTTCTATAAGATTGTGCCGCTAGAATGTTTTATAGCTTTACTTCATGATTGCCATATCTTTGAGGTTTTGATGTTTCACACATCTTTGATTGCCATATTCTCGCCATGAACTATTTTTTCATCAAATTGTTATACAAGTCCATGATTATGTATCGATCCATGAATATTTAGGCTATACATACATGCCTTCATATGTTTCTTGGTTAATTGTCATGTGCAACACTTTATGCTTGTCCTACTTACTAAATTTATGCATTATGTAGCGAAAAACCGTACAACTTTTACAATAGTTGCGAAATTGCTACACTTGAAAAATCATGTCGACATAACCGTATTTCTTTTACGATTTTTCTTGAACTTGAACTATTTTTGTTGTATAGCTTTGATACGGTAGTTCAAGCTGTTGGAGTAGAGAACCGGAGGATACATTGAATAGGATTGCTCGAGGAATGTTTGGAAGTTATGTTAACGCATCTGTTAGTGCTTATGGGAACTACTCTTCTCTACTGGATGATGATCTTGCACTATTTTAATGTCAGCCATGATCCAATTACATATGGAAGCATACTTTTGTTGCAAGTGGTGCATGTTGCCTTCTTTTATGGAATGACTAACATGTAAGGATTGCATTTGGATGTCTGTGAAATCTTGCTAGTCATTTCTACTTCAGTATGCATGTGTGTTGTGCACTTGTGGTGCAAGCGTGGGTGTTGTTTTTTTGGACTTTTTGGTAGTGTGATGTTTACACTTGGATATGTTGGTGGAAATGTGCCTCAAATAGTACTTGATGGTCTATTGAAAATACAAGATATTGTTATGTTTATCTCCTGCATAAACTTTGTTTTGAGTGATAATGTGAATTTAGTATCTTTTGATTGTAACAGGGCATATAAATAAGTATTTGAATAATATATGTATATTTAGAAAAAAACAATAATTTCAGTACCCTAGTGTTCATGCCAAACTATAGGGGATGAATTTTGAATTAGCAATAGGAAAATAATGTTTATATAAAAATATTCCTTAGGGCACACAAGAAATAAGGTAGAGAATTTGTTGGATTCTTTCCTAGGCTAGTAGAAAGGAAGCGTGGGAAATAATCTTTCCACATCGAGATGACAATGCCATGTGGATGAGATTTCCTGCCGTTTAAAATCCTAGGGAGCGATTCTTTCCTAGGTTATCCCAAAAACCCAGAGGAACATTTTCTTTCCCACATTCTTTCCCCGATAGAGTCGTTCCCTCTGAATACCACTAGGAAACCAATTTCCTCTGATGTTTTGCATGTTCCCTAGTATATTACTCACTAGGGAAAACGGAGATTTCTAGTAGTCAGGGAGGGGGGTTCGTTGGCTCTGTGATGACCCCCTTATAAGCAATGGACGGAGGAGCCGATGATGGCCGGCGGCATGGGCATGGGAGGTTGGCGAGGATGGCGATGGTGTGGCACCATGCATGTGCACGGGCAGGGCTCTGTGGAAGAGATGCTCTGCCGGTGGGGCCCGACTGTCGGCTGGAGTGGGAGGAAAGGGAAAGTGGGCCAGCGGTTTGGACCAAGTGGGCCAGAAAAGAAGAAAAGAAATGGGTCGATGAAGGAATTTGGCCCAAACCGGATTCTGAATTTTTGGTGATTTAGCAAATTTGAAAATAGGATTTTAGAAAATAGCAAATAGAGTCAAAAAATTCTAGAAAAATTCAAATAAATTCCTTAAGACATTTTTGACTTAAATAAAATATTTGAAACTTAACATTGATTTTTATATTTGCAAATAAATTATTTTTCCTTTAAAATAAATCGAAAAAATCTTTTTAAAATCCGAAATTCAAGGAAAATATTTAAGTTTTATTTTTAACCAAAATCGAAACTTTGGGATGTTACAAAATCCACTAATGGAGATGAAAAGTTAAAATGGTTGTAGTTGCATTTTTATTCTTCTTTGTTAGGAATTTGCATTGAGAAGATTGTCAATTTGAGATTTTGATTTTGTTATCTTCCAAGTCTTTTGTAATGTAATCTAAAATCTGAAATATTGTTATGCGGATGAATGGATTGAAATGGATGTATGGTGTCTCAATTTTGATGAATGGATTCAAAATGGATGTATGGTGTCTCAATTGTGATGAATGGATTCAATTATAATGTCTATAATCTGAAATATGAGATACTCTCTACATTCTGAAATGTTGTATGGATCTGGAATGTATGTTTGTTAGCTCATGTTAGCTCATTTGAAACAGTCTGAATGTATGTTTGAATTGGACAAGAAATGGATAGAAATCTAAATGTATGTCCAGAATATCCAGAAATGGATAGAAAAGCATGATACTGTAAATGTATGTCCAGAATGTCCAGAAACATTCAGATATTGAGCAAATATTACAAGTCTCTGCAACATTCAGATATTGAACATCTTGGTACTATACAATCAGATGTATTGTCTTGATTCTAGATGCACGCATTCTGTGTTTGAAATATGAACATTCAGATACTGAACATCCTGATACTGTACAATCAGATGTATTGTCTTGATTCTAGATGTACACAATCAGATATTACAAGTCTTTGCAACATTTAGATACTGAACATTCTAGATGTACAATCAGATGTATTACAAGGGGCGGAAAAGCAAAATAGCTCCGGTGTTCATATGTTTATGACTACGGTGTCTTTGGAGTGAAATCCAGCACAGATGAACACAACTGGAGGAAAAGCAGTCAGGCTGATTGACCAAGACAAGCAAAATAGCCACAATTTCAGAAATTAAGGTGATAAATAGCAAGTGAGTGATGTCTATTCCTTATGCACTAGAAAATGGAACAATCTTCAACTCTAAGAGGAAGCAGTCTTCTTTGTTTCCTCCATGAGAAGCATAACTTTAGCGTGAGAACTAGCTTTAACAACTCATGGAAAGTAACCATAAACACTATACTCACCACCGATGAGACCTACCAGTTAAGCCTAGATTGTAGAAACCCCAATGTGCAGAATGATCGGACACATATTAGTCTCATTTTGGACCACATCGAACACAAATTGCATGCAAATTATCACTTTAGTCATGCAGATTGAGGTAGCGAGAATTCAAAGTACAATTCAAAATACAAAATTCAAAACACTCAATTTAGTGCACTGCATTCCCAGGCTGAAATAAACAAAATTCAAGATATTCCAAGCAGATTACATCAAACAAACATAAACAACAATTCAGGTGCACCTTTGCATTCCCGAGAACTAAAATAAACAACAATTCGGTGTTCCAAGCATTACATCAAACAAAAATAAACAAAAATTTAGAATTCCAAGCAGATTACAATTCAGAATTCCAAGCATATTACAATTCAGAATTCCAAGCAGATTACAATTTAGAATACCAAGCACATTTAGTCATCTGGTTTGCCTGCCCACAGAAAACAAACAAAATTTTTGAGTTAGTAAGTAAGAAGAGGAACCACAACTGAAGTGAAATAAATTAAAATTCTACATTACATCATTATTTTTCTTATTTTCTTAAAGGGCGGTTGTGGCTGTCATGGGTGCTGATCTCATTACAAGTCCTGTACATGCGAGCTACCTTTCCCTTCAACTTCTTGGGTTTGCTCTCCCCAGGCCGATTCCTCTTGCATTTTCCTCTAGTGAGATTGTCGGTAGGCGGTAATATATCGATGTCATGAGGGATGCCGTATACATAACCTATGCGTGCTAGTTGGGAAGGCATGCTCAATTGCCTTCTTCGTGGCCGCATTTTCGTCAGTTATTATAAATTTAGGGGCAACACCTCCCATACATCTTAAGAAAGTATGGAACAACCATTTGAACGTTTCAATTGTGCGATTGAGCAACAATGCGACTTTAAATAGAGCACATCCCCCATGGTTATTCACTCCCATAAATGGTGAAAATATCATCTCGTATTGGTTTGTATTATATGTCGTTTCGAATGAGAGCAACTCACCAAAATGAACGTAATTCTTCCTAGAGGTTGCATCCGTCCAAAACACATGCACCAATCTACCCTTCTCGTCAATAACATAGTTAAAATAAAATGCAGCATTATTCTTGTTCTTTCTAGCTAGATTATCAAGAAACATCTAAGCATATGATGAATTTATACTAGCTAGATTATCAAGAAACATCTGAGCATCTGATAACTTTATAATCTCTCTCAAAGTACGATGATAATTTTGCAAGTCCCTCCTTATGCATCCTACAGTCTGAAATCAACCCTCACTGACATGAAGATATCTAAATACTCCGGAAGTGCCAATGCTTGCCTAATGGCATGCGAACAATGTAGTCTTAGCCTTCTCAGTTACTTGTCTATTAGGCCGTATCAAGTGATACTTACTAGATAAGACAAAACCATGGTTATGGACTTCGACGAATGTCTCTAATCTGAACTTATTGTCCTTAGTCCGTTTGATACCAAACATGACCTCACAACCGCACCTACTCAATTTAGACTCATATGTCTTCTTCACTTTGACATCCACCTTGTCCTTACCTCTTTCTTCCTTCCACCCATATACGCACAATAGTACCGCCTCCATTGCAACACCCCATTCGTAGTCGTCCATTTGTCCGTCACGAATAGAGAAGCCCATAACATGTGCGTATGTTTTGTAAAACTCTAGGGCTGCATTCTCATCTTCAAAAATCATCCCTTCGCGGTGTCAAAGAGTCAATAACTCTTTGGTGTGGATGACGATCTCTGCAATGATAACGACGATTTAGCCCTAGAATGATATTAATCATGCAAATTAAAAATTGAGCGCACACTTACGCAGAATGGGATGCTAGCCACCTTCCGAGGTTTTACAATCCAATATCGCAATGAGAGAGTGTGCATCGGCCATTTCGAGGGGTTCTGGACTAGGCAAAGCTAATGGCCGCACGGAGCTGCTCACATCTTCCATTTCGTCCATGCGGTTGCACATCAAAACAAAGCAATCCACTATCAGACATCCCCCTCATATCAATTGTGAACTATCAGACAACATGATCTACAATCTTTCATATCAATTGTTCATATTAGACAACACAATCCACAATAAGACAACATTTCATATCAATTGTTCATATCGGAAAACACAATGAGACAACAGCTTACACAATGAGGCCGGTGGAGGCGACTCGGGAGCAGAATCACGAATGGGGCGAAGTCGGCGGCCAGGCGCAACAGGCGCGAGGGTAGTGTAGTGGCGCGCAGCCGACTCGAGGCTTGGACTCGAGAACCTTCGAGAGGGCCAGACGAATGGGGCGAAATCGATCGGCCACGACGATAGAGGAGGGCAGTGACCTTGATGGCGGCAGCGTCTGATGAGAGGAACCCTACACCATGAGCTTGGGGTGAATCCTCTTCATGGAAGAAAGCGACATACTTGGCGCTCGTTAGGCGAGTGAGGAGGCGAAGCGAATTCGCGGTCGCTTGCCGTCAATCGCGATGGAAGCGTCGAATCTCGTTGTGTATATGTCACACAAATAGTCATGTGCGTGTAGAAGTTTCTAAAGGTTCCCACATGTAGGTGATTTGGTATTGCGATCGAATCATACATTTGACCTTCGCTCCTCACGTGAGCACGAAAAGGAGGTCCGCAGGCGGTAGCAAACTCGTGCTATTTGTTTGGGTGTTCCATGTCACATGGGGATTCTTGAACACGGCCTTCGCTGCAAAGGCGGCGTGCTAGTAATTCCTATTGCAGCATACCGAGCTTTTTTTAAAATAATATTTTTTTAAAAGATATTTACAAAAATATATCGTCTTTCCAAAAAATTACAAAAATGTGTTCCTGTCGCCATTTCAAATGGCGGCGAGAACTCACTCATTGAAATGGCGGCGAGCGCTCTCCCTCGATCGCCGGTCGGTCACTGTCGCCATTTCAATCTGGCGATAGGTTCTGTCGCCGTTCAAATGGCGATAGGTTCTGTCGCCGTTCAAATGGCGATAGGTTCTGTCGCCGATTGAACTGGCGACGAAACTCCACCCTATAAAACCGAAAATTCAGCATAGAACTCATTCTTCTTGAGAAAAAGAAGAGGAGGAGAGTAGAGGAGGAGAGAAGCTAGCGGCGCTGCCGTCCGATTGCCTACCTCTCGGTAATTTTTAAACCGAATGGATTACATAGTTTTAGCTACATGCTGATTCGTAATGTAGTATAGTTTTACATAATACTTTTCGATTGGGTAGTATAGTGTTAGATATGCGGTTAATCGTGGAAATATTCTTTTTATGATGCGGTCGTCAAATATGTCCGACTCGACATCGTCAATTTCAAAATTTACTATGGTCAAGGGACTATTCTAGAGGGTCGAGGGATTGATTTGCGTTATTTCAATCGGCGATCGTGCCCCTAGCAAGACCGAGCGGCGTACATGGGGTGCTGTGATGCGGTGGTTGTTCCATACATTCCAAGTGAACCGTGATGTGTACGATCTGAAATTGAGTTGTCTTTCCCCACGGAGAGCACAAACCGACATATTGGGAGTTAGTGCGACCGGGACCAAATTCATGGCGATCATATATGCGCATCGCGAGGAAGCGGTGGAAATTGGTCCTTCTCGTCCAAGCATATGCCAAACCCACTCCACACTGTGGTTGAACAAGAAGGAGGTCTGAGGGCGAAGAAAATCGGGGCTGAGCCACAGCCAGCTCACACAATTCTTTGAAGCTCCGAGATTCTTGATCTTTGTCGATGAAGATCTGTGGGAGTAGCTCCTCTGACCGAGCAAGCTCTTTGGTCTTCTTGTGAGGTGAGGAGGTTGAAGCCGTAGTGCAAAGGATGGATCTCGAGCCGAGACTACATGGCATTGTTTGAAGATGAAGGTTCCACGGCGAGGTTGAAGTTGACCGGAAAGCGGTTCCATCCGAATGGAACACATACCGATTCGACAACCTCGTGCGTCAACGAAGGCTCCGTGTCTTTGTGGGAGTATGACGAGTGAGAGGTTAGGCTAGGAGCTATGTACAAATGCAAGGAGGCCGTGCGAGGCGCGGTCAAATTCAGGCGTTGTCGGTCGGCGCACATTCGAGTCGTCAAGTCTACCCCAAGATTCTCTGACGTGAAGTGCGGCATAGAGGGATGCCCTTGGCGAGTGCACATATCGCCCAAAGTGGGACACCCTCTTGGAAGTGCTCTATAGTGATCCCTCACACATGCGTCGTTTAGTCGGTGCGGTCCACGAACTCGTCATCAAGCTTCATCGCTAACCTTATGTATAGTGAGATCGTGGATAATCTAGATTTTGAGCCACGATCCATCATTCGGCGATTGAGGCAAGATTCAATACACAATCAGCTATGCCAAGGCTTGGAGGGCAAAAGCGAAGGCATTGGAATCAAGGTGGGGCACGCGTTTGAGGATTCTTATCACAACTTTGCTGCGCAACCGAGTCATACAAGGCGAAATCACGGCACCCATATCGACATTGAAGGCGCCACGCACCGAAGTGGACCAATAAGAGGTATTCTGACGAGCATTCTTGGCGTTTGGTCCATGTATCAATGCATTCCGGCCTTTGCCGTCAATCTTGTCGTGGATGGCACATTCTTGTTGGGAGGTACAAGGGCGGAATCTTGTTGCAATAGCGACGGACGGGAACAATCAAGTTCTTCCGTGGCATTAAGCTTTAGTTGAAAGCGAGAATCTGAACGGTGGTTGTGGTTCTGAAGAGCGTGAGGATTTACGTGGTGCAAGACCGTCCCAGCGTGTGTCTCATACATGATCGGCATGCGAACTGCTGCGTGCAATAACCCATTGCAACAAGGAAGAGCGTGCCACTTCCATGGCGGATTTGCGAGCGGTGGTGCATGAGGCAGGTGCAAACTTCTACAAGCGGTTCATAACAAAGACTTGATGAACATGTTCAGCGGTATGCAGCGAGAACCGGCGGAAGTTGAAACACTCTGGAAGATTCTAGATGGCGGACCAAGATACGAAGGGAGGCGACAAGGGTGCCCCAGCGTGACCGGGCCCGAAGCATTACGAGAGATACCAGCAGATGCTCCCAGTTGAGAAGGAGGACGAGCGCGGTGAGATGTTTCTCGGTTTGGATTGAGCCACGAGCCCTAAGGAGAAGTGGTCATTGCTCCATGACACGGGTGGCGCTTCGATATGGTGTCATGACAACTAATCTAGCCGAGGTGTACAAGCTGGGTCATCTTGCGCGCAAGGTGCCTCCCTTTGGTGGGTATTGTGGAGCAATACTCCATGATGCTGACGAAGTACTTTGTTGATAGAAGCGACAACGCATCGCTCGCCATGGCAAATGATGAGAATACTCTACTCGCCATGATCACCAAGTACATGGAGGAAAAAAGCAAGAAGGGTGAGATGCAGGGCATTCAAGATGGGTACAAGGAGCTTCGCCGAGATAATGTCGCGGGATAAAGGGCGTCGCGGGATGAACATGAGAGGATCACTCACGAGTGCCGCTGCGTCGCGATACTTGCACATGCACTTGCAACAAACCCTTCTTCGCATAGGCCTTGCTCCCATGTCATAGCCGCATGTTCGACGATGGCGCGACATCGGTCGATACCTCTCTGTCTATTTCACCAAGGAAGCGGTGATGCAAACACGATCTGCGGAGATATATGGTTCTGTTGTGGTTGGCCATTTCACTGCCATCCGACACGGAACAACTAATCTGGGTGCGGACATTGATAAATTTGAAGGAAAGGTTGGCCGACGGCAGTCTGGCGCGCCGAGACGACATGGACGAAGCGAAACCGGACGTCGTCGAAGAAGTGCTCCATTTGCGAAGTCCAGGCGCGGCTTCAAGAAATGTCCCGAGAAATCCTCAAGACGAAGAAACATCGTCACTCCGGACGTCGCGGCGAGGGACCTCATCCGGTCACCCAACTCGAGACAATCCACAGGGGGCGTTGAGGTGCGACCAATGTTGTTACCAATGTTACGAATTATGTTATTGCACAGACGGTAGTAACATGTTATTGCCAATGTTACGAATTATCATTTTAATTAAGTGTTATGATGTTTTCTTTGGATGTTATGTAATATCCGTGTTATTAAGTGTTATGATGTTTTCTTTGAATGTTATGTAATATCACTTAGCTTCCTACTTACGAATCATTCATATGTCAATCTTTCTTGTAAAATTCTCTACAAATTCATCACACTAGAACAATATCTGACGATCAAAAAATGTTATTGCGAATCTATGATTTTGTACCGTCAAAAGCGTATGAAAATCGGGCGGCAACGACGGAGAATAGGCAAATTCTGCTTCACATGCCAGTTCAATGGCGGCAGAGAATCTCGCCATTTGAAGCGGCGGCAGAACCTTCGCCCGATTGAAATAGCGACAATTAGTGAGACCGGCGACTAGAGGGGAGAGCGTTCCTGTCGCCATTTCAAATGGCGGTAGGTTCCTGTCGCATTTTTGTAATTTTTTAGAAAGACGATATATTTTTGTAAATATCTTTCAAAAAAATATTATTTTAAAAAAAAAATCGAGCTGGGTGTACTTGAGTTCTGCCCTAGCCCTACTCCGATATTTAGTTCTATTGCGATCTACTATGCAATTGATGGAAATGACGGGTATGAAGATGAAAATGCTAAATTTTTTTTGTTGGAATCTAGTGGGGAGCTCTATATGGTTCACCTGTTACGCCACAGTCGCTCTGAGGCATGTTATGGAGCCAGTATTCATAAGATGGATTTCACAAAACAACGATGCCGCAGAGTAGATGATCTTGGCGGTCGCAATTTATTGCATTCCAAATAGACTGATAGCTCGTCAAAAAAAAGAGGGCACTTAACAACCGTGGACGGGGTTGTATATTCGCGGCCGCGTTGCTGACAAACAAAACTCTTAACATGTAAATAATAACAATAGACAAGAACACAAGGATGTAGCCCTAGTCCTATCTCTTTATTAATCCTTTTGTCCGTAGGCTTGTGTGTCAATAAGAGTTCCTTATCCCCTTTATATAGGGAGAAGATACCCTTCATACGAATAAGCAATATAGGAGTAAA
Organism: Phyllostachys edulis; assembly: GCA_036346405.1. Taxonomy (NCBI): domain Eukaryota; kingdom Viridiplantae; phylum Streptophyta; class Magnoliopsida; order Poales; family Poaceae; genus Phyllostachys; species Phyllostachys edulis. Next base: position 7,335 of record JAYEVD010000144.1, on the reverse strand, counting down.
CGGACTAATGAGCCTTGTGAGCCAACAACCTCTCAATATGTCTTTGTTTAGGTAAAATGTTAACACATAATCGGGTCTCGAAGCGGGCGATATCTGACAAACTAGGCGGGAGAAAATTCATACTTTTAGCGGCAGCTTATAAAATCAATATGTGAATCTATGCTAAACTGTTATTTGATCCTAGTTTATTTGACAATATATCTATAGAATGCATTTTTCTTCTTAATTTTACAAAGAATTAAAAATATCGTTCAAACTTGTCCACCCTTGATACACCAATACGTGCTTTACTAACCAACAAAGTACATAGTTTTTTCCACAGATATTAGATCATGAGAGTTGGCACGAATTGACAGTCGAAACATGAACATATGCCCTGCGTTTATTCCACGAAATTGGCCGGATGCTCTCTCCAGGTTGCATATGCCGTGTCGGATGAACCCATATGGACCGTCAGGATTTAGGTAAGATACCGGTACCGCCTTGAGCCCTTGAGAAGTTTCAGCTACTTATGTCCGAGTACTACTAGTTTTTTCCCCGAAAACCGAGCTCTACTAGTTGGAGGGCTAGCTTATGAAATGACAACGACGGCACTGCCGCCAAGTAACAGAGCATGCGGTGACGGAAAGGTCACGCCAATGGAAGATGCTGGGATATGCAATTATGCATGGTGTGACGGTGAAAGCTCAGAAGAACTGAAATCATCAGTGTTGAGGCACAAAACAAGAGCATCGATAGTACAGGATTCCGAAAAAAAGTTTCTTCCTAAATGACACTATTTAAAATCACATTAGCAAAAATAATATTTTCAAGACCGCAAGTACAAAAATAACGCTCAATTCCGTCGGCCACCGCAGCTTGGGCGTCGCGGGGTCCTCGTCCTGCACCGGCACATACTCCTGCACGCACGCACGGACAAATTAAGCATGCACTCGGAACACTTCATGTGAACCAGACAATCGGAAGGAACCACACCAACAATCATACTGCTTCATTAATTAACTCATCTCATCTTAAACACAGCCCGGCCTGTTGTTAATTCGCAGCCAGCCTCGTCCACGTAGGCCTGGTAATGGGCCAAGATCTAACTCGAACTCCACCCTAGCCCTATATATTTAGCATCAGCCTTAACCCTTGTTCAGCCAACCAAAAGGTAATAAAACCCCATCTAGCCCAATCCATTAAGCAAAACACCCTAATACTATCTTGGCCCGTTATGAACCCTCGGGCCAACCCATTTAAACTCACAGACCTTTTCTCTTCTGACCTACTCTCTGGGCCAACCTACCTGCATGGCGGTGTTCAAAGGCTCAACGATTCGGCCTTAGTGGTACGACTGTAGCTCACGTTACGCGCGCCGAGCCAGTACTCGTACATCGGCGGCGTGGCTTGGTGGCGGTGGCACACACCTCAAACCCCACGACCACGGCAGCGGTGTAGCTGCGTGCTGACCATACACCTTCTCGCGGCGACCTCGTCGAAGCGTAAATCTTGATTCTTGGTCCCGTGTAGGGGTTCGCAGAGCGGCGAGGCCGCGGGCGGATGGTTGAAATAAGCGGCGGGCTAGAAGCGGGAAGTCGCGGTTGAACCGTTGAAGATCACGCCGTTGAAACGCGGTGGCGGTAGTAGTTCACAGCGCCTTGATCGCGCGGATCTTGTCTTCATCACGCCGGAGCTCCTTCGGCGCCTTATCGTCCTCGCCACACCTTCACCGCCCGTTCTTACTTTACCGCCTCTGCTTTCGAGCTCGGGGTCCTCGCCTGCCTTCATCGCCGGATCTTTCTCCACCTCCTCTACCTCGGGATCGAGAACTTGTCTTCATCACGCCCGAGCTCCTCCCTGCGGAGGAAGACACCATGAATCTCAACCCATCTTGCTTGGGATCTGCACCATGGGTCTTCCTCCGCCCATCCGCCTCTCCATATTGGTATGGTCTTCTGCTTCAATCAAGACATTTCTTCATAGCGCATTTATCAACCGTATCGATCGACCAACCATTTTGAGCAAAAACCGGCCCGATTCGACCTTTTTTAACCACAACCCATCTCAAAGCGGCCCAATGCCAACCATCTAATAGCCCAACCCTTTGGCGACAAGTTTGGCCCATTACGAGCCTATGTCCACGTGCTCCTTGTTTGAACATGGGAGGAACATGGGAGAGTACAAACAATGCTCGACTAGGGGCTTGTCCATGGTGAGAATGATGGGCCGGAGTCTAGCGTGGCGTACGGTGCTATCTGTCTGACTGGGGCGAAATTGAGTGTTGTTTTGCATTTGCGATAATGAGGAGATTATTTTTTGCTAATGCGGTTCTAAATAGTACCATTTAGGCACAAAAAAAACATGTTTCTCACACAAGACACGGCCTAAACCTAATCAATGGAGTTCGATCGGGCATATACTACAAATCTACAATTAACGGCATGACCGGTTAGTCGAGTTTGATTAGAGGCGATTCGATCGGTGAGTTTGAGAAGCGAAATATCAGTTCAAAAATGTGAATTTGGTGAAAAATCGTATTTTAACAAAACTTGGGAGTTTCTTAGATATAGGAGGTGCGTTGTATTTCTTTGCAAAAAAAAAAGATCTCGAAGTTCTAAAATTCACAAAAAAAAAGCGAGATATAGGAAAGTATGTATGCAAAGATGTAGAACACAGTGGTAGAGTGTGAGCAAAAAACACAAGCGGAGGCCAATTGTCCAATGCGAGTCAACAATGAGTGACACAAGTGCTAAATCAACCAAAAAGTTTTGGTAGAATTTATAATCATAGATTTATTAGAGATTGATCTTGTTCATTTTTGGGTCACAATATATATATATATATATATATATATATATATATATATATATATATATATATATATATTGTATATATATATATAACATATATTTTATGTAGTATGTATGTGTAGTATCTAGTATATAAGACCACCTAGGTATTCACACCTTTTAAAATTGGTATGTACAATTTTTTAGACATACTTCTTTTTATGTGCAAATATGAAAATTATTTACAAAATATGCTAAAAACTATAGACTCTCTTGCAATTTTTAAATGTGGTTCATTGGGTATCTTATAATTAGTATATGAGTATACCTAAAGTGATAAAGAGTATGTCAAGTTCTTTTGGGTGGTATATCAAAAGTGGGAGTAACTTCATGGGGAGTAAGTATTTTTCCTATATATATATGGTATGGTACTCACAAATACTAAAGTGAGTTCATGAAAAATTGCATTAAGTTTCACTTTTATAGCAAAATTTGTGCATATACTTCTTTTATATATGAAAAAGGGTATATAGCAAAAACAAAGGGCTTCAATGAAAATTTTCAATTAAGTCACCTTTGGAGTATTTTATAATTAGTATTTAAGTATCTTGAAAATGATAAAAGTATAATATTTGCGTTTAAGTGATATATTGGAAGTGAAGTACATACTCCCAAAATCACAAGCGGATGTCCTACTAATCTTTGATTTGGGTGTTAAGGTGCTAATGCTAACCTTGGGCGTTGGATCTGGATTGAACAGACAAGATTTGGGTGCTAATCCCACCTCCAATCCACTTAACAATTTTCACTAAACCCCTTGCATGCGCCTACGTTTCACCGGCCCATCTCGGCCGCATCATCTTTCTGTCCTCAGCCTTCCTCTCGGTCAAACCGCTTGCCTTGCCCTCCCTAGCCTGGCGCCGCCCTCGGCTCCTCCCGAGACCACGGCCTCACTGGTCCTGGCGCCACCCTCCTTCCCCCTCTTGGGCTGCAGCACCACTTCTCCACCCCAGCCTTTGAGCTCTTTTGCCCTCCTGCCCCAGTGCCGGCCGCCACCTGTGAGTGCTCCGTCGGCCGTCTACATGGCCGTGAACTTGACCAAGGCAGCACTCCTGCATAATCGGGACCTCCATGGCTCCCCTTTGGAGAAGACTTGAGGAGCTTGGCAAACTCGGTGTTTTCTGTTGCGATAGATTGGATTCTTTGGACTAAGTGTTTTGCTATGAAATTTTGTGAAACTCAATATCTCGTAGATGTTGTTTATGCATGTTGTGATAGATTGGATTGCTCGATGGGGAGAAATTTGAGAAATTGGTATGAAGCACAGAAATTGAGAAATTTGTGAAAATTTGTGAAACTTCGGTATGCTCGAGATCTTTTCTGTGAACATGTATGTAGTCTTGTAAAGGAAATTGAGTTTGATGCGACCTTGTAATTTTGCTTATCTTGTGTCATTTTGCAGTGAATCCTTCAAGCTGATGCATGATGAATGAAGCTTTAGCTTTGATAAAATGAAGTGTTAAGTATACTAAACACGATGGATGAATATCACCCAACAAAATTGAGACATGCATTCTCATCTGGACACAACAAAATTTCTTAGAAAACATGCATTCTCATCTTGGACACATGCATTGAAGTGTTAAGTATATTGAACACACGATGGATGAATATTGGACTAAGAATTCTCATCTAGACACATGCGTTCTCAGAGAAACACAACAAAATTTCTTGGCCAGCTAACAATCAGCAACATTTATGAGCCAATTGAGACAGACAAATTTTCATTTGGAGCAACAACAATAATGTTAGCAACATCACGAACATGAAACACAAAAATTTATTGGAAGCATTCTCACAAGTTACAAAGAACATCGGACATCACAAAACATAGAAATTCATAAGATTCTTGTTGAACATAGAAATTCATAAGGTTTTTCAGCAATACGCAGAACATAGAAAATGGAAAATGGTATAGCCTCCTTGCAACCAACTCCTTTGCTTCACAGAACATAGAAAATGGTATAGGCTCCTTGCCGGAATGTTAACCGCCTTGGTGGCATGTTACACCCTAACAATAAAGTGACAATGAAACAATAAAGATAGTTAGTAACACAATAAATTGACAAATTATTAGCACATGAGTGGTACAAAATTTATCATTACCTTTCTCAATTTGACGTCGTCCTCAAAGGGCAATTGTGGCTGTCATGGTACACGATCTCCTTGCATGACCTACACATGTGTGGCATCCTTGTTTTGTTGTCCATACTCTCGTCTTTCTTCACATCACTCATTACCTTCTGTCCTGGCTTTATTCTCTTGCACCTACCCTTGGAGTTTACATCGTTTGGTGGCTTTATGCTGACTTCCTTATAGATGGGACAACTTGCAAATACTTCAATCTCTTCAGCTCTACTTACCACATTCTCAGGAATCAGAGGAGTCACTTCTTTCCTAAATGTGACAAACTGATCCCTAAGAAATTTCAAGCCTTCATATTTTCCTCCAGCACGGTGAATTAATTCCTCCATCTTGATGCGTATTTCCAATACCAACTTGTCTTTAGATGTTTCTATTGAACTCCTTAGTTTTTCTTGCAACAAATTGCCCTCTTCATCGAAGACGTCGTCCTTAGTTACCATTTTGGTCCACCTTTTTAAAAACAAATGGGCTTGGTAGCTCCTTAAGTGATGGAGTCTGCGCAACACCAGACGACATAGCGGCAAAAATTCCAAATGACTCAAAAGAACATGCGGGAGCATTTGGCATCTTTTCTTATAAGGTTCTGACATACCTCTCTTATCTTGTTTGAGTTATCGCTAACTATTGAAATTTGTAGTCTCCTGCTTTCCATGTTCTCCATATTGCAATATTCCCGAGCAGCAAACACTTCTTCTGAAACTCAATGAAGGCAATGACGTGAAGACCTCACTTCCATGCATTTCTATTTCCGGGTGATACAACACGGGCATTGTGTGTAACGTGGCATTGTCGGTTTTCAACTCATTACGATGTTGTTCTTCCATTGCATTAACAAATGTGATCCAAAATTACTAAAGTATTTTTGAATCCAATAAAGCGATTGAAGAAAGAGTTGGAACTCTCGACCTAGAAGTGGTTCTAAGGATTCCTACCAGAATACATCTTTGAAGTGGCAGTACCCATGATGCATGGATTGATGCAGGTAGCCAACCACTCATTGGATTCTAAACCAAAATAAGAAATAATGGAAGAAAATTGTTCCTCAAATTCCTCCGGAGTTTCTAAGGCCCATACACATGAGTTAACACGTTGGTACAATAAAGGATTTTCCCTCAAATACGGCGGTACCTTCACTGGAAGCTTTTGCAAAATATGCCACATGCATAACCTATGCGTGCTAGTAGGGAAAACAATGGAAATTGCAGTCTTCATACCAGTATCTTCATCGGTTATTATAAGCCTAGGTGCAACTCCTCCCATTACTTTCAAGAATGTATGAAATAACCATACATATGTCTCAGACTTCTCATTGCTTAATAATGCAGCCCCAAGCAAGACACACGCCTTATGGTGATTTACTCCAGTGAATGGTGTGAAAATCATGTTATAATGGTTGGTATTATATGTATAATCAAATAACACAAGATCTCCAAAATGGACATAATTCTTCCGACATGTACTATCCGCCTGAAATGCATGTACCAATCTACCCTTGTCATCAACAACATAATCAAAGTAAAATGAAGGATTTAGTCATTCTTCCTACAAAGGTTGCCAACAAACATCTGAGCATCCGATGACTTAATACAACTTCTCGGCTCTTTATGATAATTCTGCAAGTCTCTCCTCGTGCATCCTACATTCTCAAATCCACCCTAACTAATCACGGAGATATCTATATGCCCTACTTGTGCTAATGCCTCCTTTATGACATGTGATTAATGCACGCTTGGCCTTCTCATTTACTTTCCTATTAGACCTTATCAATTGTTGTTTGCTAGGTGATACAAATTCATGTGTATGTGACTCAACAAATGTCTCCACCCTAAACTTATTATGCAAAGTGTGTTTCTGACTAAAATTGCCTCATGACCACACCTAGTTAACTTCTTGACCTATTTCCTTTTCTTTGACTCCACGTTGTCCTATCTTTCTCGGATCGGAAGCCTTCTCTTGAGCACATCCATTGCTTCCATCTCGTAACACCATTGACAACCGTATCTTGGACCAACCGGGACTCCAAACATGTTTGAATGTGCATCGTCTTGTAGAATTCCTCGTGCGTCCAAGTCATCAAAACCATCCCTTCAAATGGGTTGATAGCTGGGTCAATACAAGGTGTATAGAAAGAACCCTGCAATTAATGCAAATGATTAAGTGTCAAGCATGATGGAATGCCTCCTTTATGATCAAACACATGCACACAACCACGATACTTACTACGAATGGGGTGCTTCCACTCATTTCGAGTACCAAAATGAATTAATTGTTGGGGAGGTGAACTAATTTGAGCGACATAGTGCATATCAAGGCTTCCTTGTCTTGGCAAAGCCAATGCCACGCTCTCATTGCCCATAGA
>JAYEVD010000589.1:0-75892 GCA_036346405.1 Phyllostachys edulis | reverse complement strand
AAGTTTATGACCCATATACCTCCCTAGTCCCTAAGAGGAATTTGAAGAGATTTGAGTCGTACATTCGCAAAAAAAAGGAGCAAAAAATCCTCTTCCGGTAATGCTGGCACCTCTTACGTTGTTGCTTTATTTGTATTCCTCAAATTTGTTTCCTTGTTGGTTTAGCTATTCACTAGTCTATGCGAGGATCAACAATATAGACTAGTACTTTGAACATTTACTCAACTTGCATTTGTCAAGTGATTGTTACTAATCCTTGCTACCATACTTGAGCCTTTCCACCACACGCCAGATCATCTTCTCTTCTCTTGTTGCCTCCCACTGGGGTTAGGGCTTGGGTTCGGCATGTTAGGGATTGTGTTCACCAATACTGGAGCTTAGAGGAGGAGGGAGGTGGGTGGAGCCCAGAGTCGCTGGGTAGGAGGAGGGCGATGGTGGTGGGTGGGGCGATGAGGATGATAGCAGCTTAGGATGTGGCAGAGGCGTGACGGATCCGGCAAGAGTCGCCAACACGAGGAAAGGGGTGGCATGGGGTCTCGCAGAGAGGAGGAAGAAGGGCGGCGTGAGGGCTATTTGCCGAGATAGGGAAAGAAGGGTGGCATGGGAGGTTGTTGGGGCGAAGGGAAGGAGCTAAGCCAGAGGGCCTCATGTGCCGACAAGTGCAAGGAGGCGGGTGGGGTAACGATGGCGGAGACTAGGTGGAGGGAGATGTTAGGGTTAGGGTTGAGGACTAGTTTTATATATAGAGTGAGGAATGATGTGATGGTTGGGTTTTGATCCGATGGCTAGAAAATTTACCAAAGTCAACAAAATTTTAGGCAATCGTGCAATAGAAGCGCCTTTATATATTTTATGGAAGTATATATTTGTAAATGTCGCTTGGATTCCAAAATTATGTAGCAACTTTCACTCCTACGTAAATGCTAATATCGACGCTCGATCACAGCACGGTTCATCGAAACCATCTCAGATAAACACAATCTCGCATTTATTTTTGTTTACCCACCATTTGTGTTATTCTCCGCGCTTAAAAACCGCTCGTGAAGAGGTCATATCATAGACGGTTCATGTTTAGAACCGCTTGAAGTATCACGACAGCTTCGACTAAAAATCGCCTCGCGTGATATTATTTCCAATATCACGCATTTCCGTTGTTGGTCGTAACCGCCTCGTGATATGACCTCTTCACAAATTTTTGTTAAAACCGTCTGTGATAATTAACTCATCACAGACGGTAAAGGTACATATATAGCTCCCCGCCAACGTGAGTCTTCTGATCTCCATCTCGGGCGCTACGGTAACCACTGAGGAGATCTCAAGCCCGCTTGAGTATCGCCACCTCACCGAGCCAGCCCCGCCGTGGTGGTCCATTTCAATTATTGTTGCCGTGGAGATTGCCGACGCCGCTGCTCACCGACGACGCCACCACCGCCTTGGCCTTCCCGACTTCATTGACACCTTCCTCGTGATCGAGGTGAGCTACCGGAGCATAAGCATCCTTTAATTTGAGTAGTTTCAAAGCACGCCAAATCGCTAGTTTCAGCGCCGCCACGACATCACCGCCGGTTCGCCTCAAAGCACCTTAGGGCCCCGAGCCATGACTATTAGCAATGCGATGTCACCCTAAGCCCGTTTGAGCTTCAAATCCTACTGTTTTTAATCATTTAGTTAATAAACTAATGAGTCTATGACATGTGGGATCGCCATAGATTTTATAAATAAAATCATGAATTAAAAATGAGTCACCGACAAGTAGGGCCCACATGTGTTAATAAAATCCCAAAAAAAAAAAATAAAAAAGCGTAATTAAGCCTCGGAAAATACTTTTCAAGTCACCCTTTATTTATTTTCGTGGTTTTCAATACGAACCGTGTGATGGACCGGTTTGGATGTACACCGAGAACCGTGTGAGTGAAGAGTACATTAATGGCGGTTCGCTTACAAGAGCCGAGGAGGATATGTTGAATAAGGGCGCGGAATATATGTACTCGTCCATGCATTGATCGCGAGAATCAAGATGTTTAACAACCGAGCGCAGATCGAAACACACTTGATTCAAGGGTTTCAAAAAGGGTTATACATGTTGGACCAATACGGTGAAGAGCATATTATACAGAAGTCAACAATATGCATATTATACAGAAGTTAACGATATGTCACGATGATGTCGATTGTGGTTCCGATTCGGATAGGCCGCACGATGACAATCTAGATCGAGATGCTTGCGATGTAGATGGGAACTGTGATGAGAGGGAGTATGTTCAATTCCCGGCTTGATGGAGGACTCAGAGAAACATTTGTTCCTGCCGCAAGTCGGAATACACAAGGTTGTCATCCGTGCTTAAACCGCTGAAATTGAAGGCAAGCAACGGTTGGTCCGACAAGAGTTTCATGAGTATAGGTCTCTTAGGGACATACTTCCGAGGGAAACGAGTTGCCCAAAACCACCTACAAAGCCAAGAAGGTTCTTTGTCCATTGGGAATGGAAGTAGAAAGAATACATGCATGTCCGAATGATCGTATCCTCTACCGTAACGAGTATACAAACATGCATGTATGTCCGTGCAACGATCCCGATACAAGTGTAAGAATCAATCAAATGACGACGAGGAATCAAGGTGAAGAAAGGACCTCCTGCTAAGGTGGCGTGGTATCTTCCTGTAATTCCCCGCTTGAAGCGGTTTTTACTTAACCCAAAGAATGCAACTCGTCAGATTGGCACTCGAGGAGCGTAAGAATGACGGAAAGTTAAGACACCTGCTGATTCCGCCCGGTGGAGAAACATCGATAGGAGGTTTGCGACTTCAAAGTGAATCGAGGAATATAAGGTTTGGATTGAGTACAGATGGAATGAATCCTTTCGGTAACATGAGCAAATGACATAGCACTTGGCCTGTGATGCTCAGATCTACAACCTTCCTCCTTGGTTGTGTATGAAGTGGAAGTATATTTTGTTGTCGATACTTATCCAAGGGCCAAGCAACCCAGGAATAATATTGATGTGTACCTAGCACCATTGATGGAAGATCTAAAATATCGTGGATTGAAGGGGTACATGTATGGGATGTGTACAAACGAGAGAACTTCACTTTACGCTCCTTGTTGTTCCGCACCATAAATGATTATCCCGCCCTTGCTAACTGTCGGCCGTAGTACAAAGGGCCAAAGCCCATGTACTCCTTTGCTTAGATGATACCGAGAGTGTGGATGAATCACTCGCAAGAAACCGTGTACATGTGTTATCGTAGGTTCCTTCAGAGGGCTCACCCATACCGTAGGATGAAGAAACAATTCGACGGAGAGAAGGAGGACAGTTCAGCTCCAAGGCATTTAAGCGGAAAAGAGGTCTATGATATGGTTAAGGATTTAGATATTGTGCTTGGAAAGGGATGTAAATTGAGGACCCGTAAGAAGAACATGTGGAAGAAGAGATCAATATTTTGGGACTTACCTTATTGGAAGCACCTAGAAGTTCGCCAACGTGATCGACGCCATGCTCGTGAGAGAAGAATGTATGTGATAGCTTGATTGGTCTCTTCTTGAACATTCGTGACAAAACAAAGGATGGTGTCAATGCACGGCTTGACTTGGTTGATATGGACATCGACCGAGTTAGCACCAACAAAGACCGATAAAGACGACGTACGTATTCCCCCTTGTTACACTCTGCCCAAGGCCGAGAGAACCGAATGTGCTGCTGCTTGCATGGTGTGAAAGTTCCATCCTTACTCCGCCAACATGAAGAAACTTGTTTCGATGGATGATTTGAAGTTAATTGGTATGAAGTCTCATGATTGTCATGTGTTGATGACACAAATGTTCCTGTTGCAATTAGAAGTATTTTGCCGATCAAGGTCCGAGAGACAATCATGAGGTGTGTTATTTCTTTAACACAATTGCTCGAGAAGGTCATCGATCCCGGGACTAGATGCTCTGCAGACGAGGTGGTGATGACTCTATGTGATCTTGAGATGTATTTCCTCCGTCATTTTTCGATATCATGGTCCATCTCATTGTTCATATTGTGAGGGAGATAAAGATGTGCGAGCCTGTGTTCCTACGTAGTATGTACCCGTTCGAGAGGTTCATGGGAATTCTCAAGTCATATGTACGGAATCAATCTCGCCCAGAGGGCAGCATCGTCGAAGGTTATGCAACCGAAGAGGTCATTGAGTTTTGTGTCGATTACATGGCTCAGGTCGAACTGATAGGTGTGCCTCGATATCGCCATGAGGGGAGGCTCGAGGGTATCGGGACCATCGGAAGGAAAGCAATCACTCCAAATATGGATGCGTATGCTCAAGCCCATTTCACGGTCTTGCAACACATGACCAAGTGTCTCCAGATATCGACCAAAGACAAGGACGTGCTTTTGGCAATGAATCCAAAGGCGGTCGGATGTTTGGATCACGAGACAACACAACAGACGGTTCAACCAATGGTTGAAGGAGCGACTCGCTAGGAGCTCGTCAAGTGATATGCTGACATGGTTGGCAAAAGGGCCAACATTTACAGTTGTAACATGACGAGGATATGACATAAATGGGTACACATTCTATACGCAGGCTCAGGATATAAAAAGCACTAACCAGAACAGCGGTGTCCGCATGGATGCATTCAGTACCGATGGGCTGAGGAGCTCCTACTATGGGCAAATAGAGGAGATATGGGAGCTCGACTACGTGCTTTTCAAGATCCCCCTATTTCGGTGCCGTTGGGTCTATCTCCCACAGGTGAAGGTCAATAAGTACGGCGTCACTACCGTGGACCTCGAACGTGTCGGATACAAAGACGAACCATTCGTACTGGCTAACCAAGTTGTTCAAGTCTTCTATGTTACCGACCCGTCAAATAAGAAGTGCTACGTAGTTCTTCATGGAAAAAGGAGGATTGTCGGAGTTGAGAATGTAGTGGACGAGGAAGAATACAATCAATTTGACGAGTTGCCTCCTTTCGGAAACGGCATAAGGGTCGAGGAAGAAGAACGTGACGAAACTAGCTACATACGCGTCGATCATCATGAAGGGCTAATTTTTAAAGATTAATTGAACAATGTGTGTATATATATGTACATTCTGATGAATGGTTAATTTTAGTTCATTTGAGTTAATTAATTGATTTGTACTGTGAAATGGATGTGATTATTTCTCAAATGAATGTGAATTGGATGTATATACATGTACTTGTTGTCTTTTCTGCTTGTTTCAGAGGGCATGGCTAGCATTTCCTGAGGCTAGCCAATAAACAGAACTAGATATTAACCAAAACAAAATAATATCACAGACGGTTTGAGCTACAAACCGTTTGTGATATTATATCACTGACGTTGTTTATTAAAACCGCTCGTGATACATCATATCACACTGACGGTTCTAAGTTAGAACTGCAGTGATATATCATATATCACGCATGCTCTACGTTAGAACCGTGCATGATAGTATATCATCCTGACGGTTCTAATTTAGAACCGCCTGTGATGTCCATCCCTATTTATATTCGGACTCTAGCTAGGGTTTGCCGCGCCGCCACTCTCAAACGATTAAGTTTCTCAACTCCTCGCTCCCTCCTCCCAGAGCCTGGCTGCTCCTCGGCGACGCCTCCTCGAGCCCGACGCGACTCCTCCCCGATCCGTCGACGCCTCCTCCTCCACAGCCGCCTCCCCCGAGCCCGCTGAGCCTCCTCCTATAGCCCCGCGCCTCCCCCCGAGCCCACCGCGCCTCCTGCCCGAGCCCGCCTCCTCCTCCCAGAGCCTAGCCGCCTCCTTCGACGCCCTCTTGCTCAGGTCTTGCTCCTCTCGTCCTTCTCTCGCCCAAAGGTAACCAATCTTTGAGTTGTCACCACACGCCCTTTCCTAACTATTTCTATCAATAATCTGTCATGGTCCCTCATGATAATTGTACTTGTTTTAGGAATTTGTATTTGTTCTAGTCGATTATTCATATGGTATTTGTTTTGATATCGCTCTTCGGAATATATTGCAATGTGGTGTGGTGGGCTTGAGATGAATGCTCTGTGATGATAATAGTCTTGTACTGAAATTGTTTTGATAATCGGGTTTGTACTTGAGCTCTAACTGGAATGCTTACTCTACATCTGATAGCAATATCAAAATGTTAAATCATAGCTTTATGCTGATTTCATTTGTTCACATGATGTTCTATTTCTTGTGAAGATGTCTTCCGCTCATTCTTCGTCATCGTCGCCTCATGTGTCTGATGATGCACCATCCTCTGGAACAATATCCAACCGCGGTAGAAGAAGAGGAATATTGAAAAGGCCCGGGGGCCGATTTACCATCACGGAGGTAGATCACAGGGACCCTATCAATCTCGCCGAAAGCAAAGCGTCGCATTCGGAGAACGGTGGAATAGTTGCACGGGAACGGGTCAGCGTCACCTACGATTCGTGGAAGGTGGTGCTGGACCATGGCTAACCGCTTTGGCGGATATTCTCGCATCGCTCGAGATCCCGTAGAACACCGGACTCCGTCGACGACACGTTACTACTGCGCGCAAAGCGTGGAAGAACTTCAAGAGCACGCTTGTCAAGAACTACGTGGAGAAGGATCTGAGGGCGCCCTTCCACAAGTATCCATTCTTGGAAGAGTCCTAGGCCAAGTTTGTGGCGAAGAAGACGACAGATGAATTTAGGAGTGAAAGTGCGGCGCACACGGCCCTCTAGGCAAAAAAACAAGCACCCCCACAGACTCGGCACCACTGGGTATGCGGGTAAAGCCCCGATATGGAGGGATCGAGAACAAAGAGCAAGTTGTTCGAATGTCTCCTCGCCATTTCCCGAGATCACTGATGTGCGCTCCCGACAGTGGTTATTTGCGAGGTTACATATTGGGCCTACGGGGGAAGCGTACTTTCCAAACCCCGCAGACCAGGAAGTATCCCAGTGCTTGGTAAGATATCGAACTACCTAGTTTGTAATTACTCCATAACTTCATAGGAAGTGAAATGACATGTCGGGCTATTGCAGGTAACGCTGAGTGCACAACCTTCCCAAGGCTCATTCCAGGCAGACAGGGAGAAAGATATACTCTCTCCGGCCCAAGGAAACAATGAGCATCCGGGTCGCACGAGAGGCGCCGGTGTTTATGTTACATGGGAAAAATGGTTCCAAGCGGACTCGGATCGCATCGCAGTAGGAAGAGAGCCAAAGCCGAGCGATGCAAAGCTACGAGAGGATCTTCGTGCATCCCTCAGAGCTGAGCTCACTGAAAAAATCAGAGATGAGGTCACTCAATCCCTCAGAGAGGAGATTCGTGCATCCGAGCAAAAGCAGATGGAGATCTTTGAGGAAAGGATTAGGGATTGCAACTCCCAAATCGCTTGCAAGCCCCGCCTCATCGTGCTAGCCACCCCTAAAACTTCTCGAGTAGTCACGTCCAACCCTAACCCTACCCCAATAGGTGATGACAGATTTCCGTCGATGACATCCGTAATAATTATTATCTCTGGAATGCTCGATCCATTGATAGGCCTGTTGGAGTAGCTAATTTTGTATCGTTATGTACGTAGGTGGCAATGAAGTGTAAGCTCCAAGTGAGATATGTCTCTGTTGCCCTAGATGCTGCTTGGGGCCAAGTGCATCCATCTGGTGTCGGAGCTTTGGTGTACGGTGCAAATCTAGCGCCGGGTTTCGCAAAAGTGAATATGGACGGTGTTTGTGCCAATTTCGAGGCCGTCCCGCTGAAAATTCCCCCAAACGACGAGGTCATGATTCTAGGGCAAGCCGTTGGAACATTCATCCAGTGGCCCAAGGAGGACATCCGCACGAGCTACTCGCTCCGTGTCAACTTCACGGAATGTCCCTGCGCGACATCAAGTCCACGGACTGGACCGCACCGGTTACCGCATTGACACGGCAAGGGCCCGCTGCATCACATACATCTACACCTCGTGCTCAGTCGACTCTTGTGAAGTCGACCTATACAAAGCGAGGCAGCAAGGGCAAATCGAAGACGATCGACTCCTGTCCAGATATCCCCTTTTTGTCGTTGGCCCAGAAATTTGTGCTAGGCGAGCCGTTGCTCGAGAAGTTAGACAGCCCTACCCTAGGACCGGATTGCACGGCATTGCATACATGGTACATGGAACAGTCCAACAAGTCGGTTGATCAACGACTCTCGGGTTTCACCGTCAAGTTCAAGGAGGATCATTTTAACCACGTGCATCAAGACGCTATCTTCACGGTGACCTTCGACGACTTGTTCTGTCTCTTCAACCTCGACGAGCTCGACGTCTCACTCATATGATGCTAGACACTGTAAGTGTGTACAATCACGGTCAATGTTCGTGTAATACCGATAAATGTTATATATAACTCCTTGCTTTCGTATATAGATACATGATCTCTGAAGCTGAAAGAAGGAAATCACCGGTAGGTTTCCTCGACCCACACATTGTCTCCGAGCAAAGCATCACAGCGAATGCAACATTCGTCGAGAATTACGTTATAGATTTTTTTCATGGCTCGCCGCAACAAGGAATTCATACTTTTACCCTACAACCAGAAGTAAGTGTTGCACTACTGGCTATACTTGTTGATTTGTACTTTATAAGCAACACGAACTTAGGTTTAATGACCATGCTGACATACCTGTGTAGCTACCATTGGATTCTAATTATAATTATACCAAAATGGAAATGGGTAATATACCTAGATTCCCTACAGAGGGCCACTCACAACTTCACAATTATCCGGAATTTAATCATCAGGTAAACACGTACATTTCCTCCATAGAAACTCTATTGTAGTCTTTCCTTCCTTTGGCTAACTTCTTGGAGTCACGTAGGGTGTTCGACGTGTTACATGCTAGAGAATGGAATATCAGGGGAAAGATGCTATCACATGATCAAAAATTCCCGGTACTCGCTAGCTAGTACACATTAATTCTATATAACACTTCGTAGTAATGCCTCTTGAACTAACCAATTCTATTTTTGCAGTACCACCAGCAGCCGTCGGGCCGCAACGCCTGTGGATACTATATTTGCCACAACATGCAACTACTCATCGGTTCCGCGATCACCAATGATCCTCAGGTTTGTCAATCTTTCAACAATTATTTCATATATACTTACCAGTTTATATAAGCACGAATTTAATCTTCCTATCGACAGGTTGCGACCATCGACAAAACTGCGTTAGAACAGAGCGAGCTCATAAAAGTTCGATCATACCTTGCGTCATTCCTGAATAGACAGGTCTTAAATCCAGATGGGAGTTTTCACAGTGTAGATTGAACTTGATTGGGATAGATTGAACTTAATGGTACATGTGTGTAAATTAATGTACATTAATGGTTAATTTTAGTTAATTGATTTGTGAATTAGATGTGCTTGTTTCTTAAATGAATGCAATTTTGATGTGCTTCTGAAATGAATGCGAATTGGATGTGCTTGTTTCAGAGGGCATGGCTAGCATTTTTGAGGCTAGCCAATAAATGTAAATAGATTTAGCAATGCAAAGACTACCACAGACGATCAGATGAAACCGTCGTGATACTCGACTACCACGCACGATGCACGTAGATGAAACCGTCAGGACCTCACTGACGCGTTTCATCTGATGCACGCCTCAGGTAGTCAGTATCACGAGCGCTTTTCATCTACTGCACTGCCCTGTGATAATATGTATAAAAGAATGGAGGTAGTACGCCGGAATCGGTCCATTCCGATGTACAATTTCGGATTTTAATATAATAATATTTATTTATGTATTTATAAATATATATGTAATTATATGCACACATAATTTCACTTGGAATCTCACTTCAAATACAAAACCATAGAATAAAATGACACATGGTTCAATTACTTCATAAATATAAATGTCATAATGAATTAAATAATACAACATGAGTTCATAATTTTATACTGATTTACCATAGTCTAGCATAATTTACTTACCAAGGAGTAGTATTAGACTTCGACATTCGGCTGATTCAAACAAGTGGTCACTTCAATTTTGATTTTTTTACGATGCACTGAATAATCGGAATGGCGAATGGCTGGTATTGACCCAGTATTGAGGTCGATGACGATTAAGTCTATGGTGTGCGGTTTGAGTAATCGGTATGGTATGTTTTGACCATTTCGATTGATCACCGAATAGAATCGATAAGTATGTCTAAATTCTCCTTTTAGAGGGCCACTCATATCCATCGACATCAAAGCGTATTCGTCATGAGTCAGACGGTGGTAGATGGAGAATCCATCGCTCACATCTCACAGGAGAGGTTAAAAACATGTAACTTTGTTTGGCCAACGGAAATGTTTTGTCAAAATTTTACAGCCAGTCCCTCTAGATACGGTAATTTCGTATAAAAGTCTCAAATAAATACCTTTGCCTCGCTGAGTCACTGACCAAATGTCCCGTATATGCCACTAGAGGTTTGCAGGACCCACTTGTCAACTAGTCTTACAAATTTGCCAACGAAACGCGTCCCTACATGTCAGAGTTCTTTCCTTCTAAAAACGCTCCTCTTCGCGTCCGTTCCCTAAGAGTGTGTTTGGATGGATGGATAGATGAGGGTATATGGGATGATCCTATCCAACTTTTAGGGTCGTTCATGTGTTTGGATGGATGAATGGGATAGATTCATCCCGGATTAACTCATCCAAAAAAGAGAAATATTTGGATGAGATGCTACATCGCGTGATACGACAAAAATCATCGAACCAACTCTTCCACCCTCACGCGCAGGCGATGAGCACGCGGGCGCCAAAGACGCAGTGGCGACTTAGACGGTGACGCAAAGGTCCTCGAGCGACGGATCGGCGGGGTTGGAGCGATGGCCCGATGGCGACGTGGTGGCCTGACGGTGACGCGTCGTCCAAGACGACGAGATCAGCGGGGTGGGAGTTTGGGGCCGAAACGCTGGAGGTGGCACTGGACCGGCGGCAGCACCATGGGAGTTTGGGGCCGGCCAAGACGCTGGCGGCCGGGAGGCCGAGCCGGCCACGCCGAGAGAAGAAGGGGGTGGCACAAGGAACCGGGCCGGGTCGGAGCGCACCAGGCCAGGGAGGTGACACCAGGAGCTGGAGGAGACGCCGGGAGCCAGAGGCGGCGCTAGGAGGAAGGCGCTGGGGAGAGGCGCGCGAGCATCCGGGTGCCGGGCATCTGGGCGCCAGCCGAGCGAGGAGGAGGAGGAACAGCGCCATGGGAAGTGCGGCCGGGGCAGCTCCACCAAAGAAGAAATGAAAATGGGGGTGGGAGAGAAGCTGTCGACAGAGAAAAGGAAAGGGAATGACTGTCGGCGGAGAAAAGGAAAGTGAGAAAAAAAAAGAAAACAAGAAATGTAAAA
This sequence comes from Phyllostachys edulis, assembly GCA_036346405.1. NCBI lineage: Eukaryota > Viridiplantae > Streptophyta > Magnoliopsida > Poales > Poaceae > Phyllostachys > Phyllostachys edulis. The sequence continues at coordinate 64,575 of JAYEVD010000589.1, read as the reverse complement.
TTATGGGATCATTGAATCCAACTAACCAAACAAAATCTCGAACCATCCAGTACCATCCTATCCAGGCAGCCAAACAAAATCATGTATCATCATATTTGACTAACCAAACACCAAACTTATACTATATCATCCAGGATCATCTCATACATCCTGTACCATCACATCTCATTTATTCTGGTTCACCTAACCAATCGCACCCTAATAGCTTGTCCCTATCCATATAGAATTAGAATAACGTCGACATGAAATTGTGGACGTCCACTCTTCATCGAACAGCTCCTGAGATCTTCCATCTACCTTCTAAGCTTGCTAAACCATCTCTCCTAGTGACATAAGCACCTACCACGATCGCAAGTAGCGTATATAGCGGCATTTGGTGGTCGCCTAAATATAAGACTACAAAAGTAATACTTGAAACTTTCACTAGCAAACTCAATGGCATCATTATTTGCTTACCACATACGAAAAATATAAAGCAATAACTCCTGCCCTACAGTTGCAAGCAAACGGATCGGATAATTTTCATCCGATCGATCGACCGAATGCTTGCGGAGTAACTACAAAAAAGATAAATAGGCATCTGGCACTATCCAGATATCACCGATAAACGTTATAAATAGCGAAAAGTTGTCAACTATGTAAATTTTTAGCGTCAGGCTTTTGCAAGTTCAGCACAAGGAGCCGCCTCGAGCTAGAAAATGGAGCTATGGACGAGAGCAACGGCGGCTGGAGAGCTCCTACCGGGGCGATGCCCGGCCACTGTTGCGAGGTATGCAACCTCCCGATCGCCACCGCCTTGCCGCTGCACATGCGCTGAGCATGCCGCAAGCAGGTAAACTTACCACCGCGCGCGTGCCGCCTTTCAAGATCGTTTCGCCGTCGATCCCACAAGGGCGATCTTGCATATCATGTACACGTCCTAATGTATGCACGTTGTGTTAGATTGTTGAGAGTTCATATGTTTGCATGGGTCAAAAGTGGCCAAACGTATGCATATGCATGTAGTGGAGCACTTAGGGAGGAGGTGATGCATTAGAATAGGTCCATGATTAGTTAGTTAATGACTGGGTATGTTACTTGCTAAATTTGTTAGATATTCGGTAAATTAGGATCATGGTGTGATTCTAGGAGTTAGTTTTGGCAAGTAATTCCTTACTTATGTAATATGATTAGTTTCCTTGCTCAGCTCATAAGCTTCTTTGTACTAGGCTATTTATTTGTAACATGAAGAAGGGAGAAAAGCATCACTATGCAAGATTAGCAAAGGAAGCACCAAAGAAGTGTCTCTTGTGCTTGTGTGTGCGTGTGTGTGTTTGTGAGAAACAAAAGGAGAGAGAGAGATTGTGTGCGTGAAGCACATAGAGTTGAGTGAATCAACTCCAACATTTGGTATTAGAGCCTCAAGATCCAGGAGCGTTGGGCGAGACCGGTGTGGTGTGGCGATGACGAGAACACCAACAGCAGACTCCATGAGTGGAGGCTGGAGGTGGCGCAACGGCAGACTCCAAGTGAGGTGGAGGCCGCGGGTGGTGGCAAACGCTAGGCGAGATGGAGGCCAGGCGGCGGCGGCCGAGACCATTGTTGAGAAAGTCTCAGTGTGATGTCAATGGTGATGGCGACGGCGGTGCGAAACCATTGTGAAGATTCGGCATGAAGCTGAAGGCGGTGGTGTGAAGCCATCGTCTCTAGAGGAGTCAGTGTGAAGCCGACAAGCACGCCTCGGTGTGAACCCAAGTGGTAGCGGTGTGATGCCGCTGCGAGAAGGAATTGGTGCGAGACCGATAACGGCACGATGAGTCGCGCAAGGTGCCCACGGAGGGGGTGTCGATTGGCGGTGAGAGGCTGCAGACAATGTTGTCTTGCTCGCGTTGAAAGCCATGAGTAGTGGTGTGAGGCCGCTACAAGGTGGATATCGGCGTTAGGAAGGCGTCGCCCACAAGATGAAGATGATGCTTGCGTGTGGTAAGGTGAAGCCGCCAAGCGTGTGGCATGAGGAGGAGGTCTGGCTACTGTGGCAAGAGGTTGCGAGTGGTCCGCATCTGTGAGTTGACATGCAAGATTAAGGGGAAGAATGTTGGGAATTAATCTTGCATGTCATGTACACATCCAAATGTGTGCGCGTTGTTAGATTGTTGAGAGTTCATATGTTTGCATGGGTCAGAAGTGGCTGAACGTATGCATGTAGTGGAGCACTTAGGGAGGAGGTGCTGCGTTAGAATAGGTCCATGATTAGTTAGTTAATGACCGGGTGTGTTACTTTGTAAATTTGTTAGATATTTGTTAAATTGGGATCATGCTGTGATTCCAGGAGTTAGTTTTGGCAAGTAATTTTTTCCTTAGGTAATATGGTTAGTTTCCTGCTCAGCTGATAAACTTCCTCATACTAGACTTGTAACATGAAGAAGGAAGAAAAGCATTGCTATGCAGTTAGCAGCGAAGCACAAAAAAAAACTTCTTGTGTATGCGTGTTTGTGATAAACAAAAGGAGAGAGAGGTTATGTACACGAAGCACGAGAGTGAGTGAATCAACTCCAACACCCTGCTGCGCCTAATCGACGCAGCCGAGCTCGGGTCAGCCGGGCGCCGCGTCGTCGCTTCTATCGCTGCTTTGGACGCACGCGCACTGAGGCGCGGCGGCGCGGCATGCTCCGTCTTGGCGTTCAAGGGCATGAGTTCGCCGAGACAGCGCCGGCGGCCACGTGAGGTCGCACCGCCCATACCTCGATAGTTTGCATCATACTCCACAATATGATAGTTGAAGATGAGAAGGAAGAGATTGAAGAAAATCTAGATCTGAATGTGGCTCCTAGTTCAGCAACCGCTCAAGAACCGAAATCTCTCTGATCGAGGTCGACATTCGAGAGAGTTTTAGAAAAGATACTACTATTCGAGATCGATCGGCTCATCATCGACTTAAGAAGGATTGGTCCAAGCTTAGCTCTATAGCTCATATAACTTCTATTTCAGTGATGATTGCTGTTGCTGCCCTGAATGTCTAAGAAGTGAACTGAGAGAGGCTATCTGAACTTGTTTTATCTATCTTAGTTTTCTATCTTAGTGCCACTGATAATCCATCTTAGTTATCTATCTGTTCCAGTGATCTGAACTGTTCAGTGCTCTATTTATCATATCAGTTTGCACTATGTGAATGCAGTTCCAGTAATCTATCTTGATCAGTGCTATATTTATCATGTCAATTTGTACTGTGTGTCAAACTGAATATGAATGTGAATGCTGAGTATGAAAAGTGAATGTCTGATGCTTGTGTGCACTTGAGGCCTGATGCTCGTGTGCACCTGATGGCCCTCAATGTCACCTGATGCTTGTGTGTGCAGCTGGTTCACTGAAAAGTTGGCCACCCGATGCTTTTTTCAGCCGGTGATGGCTGCTGCTCTAGGCGATGAATGTTTGCTGCTATTTAACAAACAGAAGTGGCTACACGATTCATAGGATGCATATGATCCCAACAACATGCAGCAATTAAATGCTTTGCTTAGCCTAGGAAACTTCAAAGTGAAACGCCGGCATTGTAGAGATTGTTTCATGGATGGTTTCATCTCAGTCTTGATGACGATTTAATTTTGGAAACCGTGCAATGACACTGGCCATTGAGACTGGCCTGAGACGGTCGAGTTCTTGGGAAGCTCGACGACTTGGAGTCGTCGTGATCGTCGCAATGGCTGCGTACGTGTTTGCGACGGCGCTTGATTGGATTATGTCCGGATCTCTAGTGTTCTTGCATCCGCATGCGTTTGTAGGAGTTTATCAGTACTTATCTTCTTGTAAAATATTTGTTTTCAGTAGATCTCGACTCGTGAGATCTGATGCTTAATCTGATGTTATTGGCTACATCGTGAGAAGTACTAGTTGTTTTTGTACTTGCTGAATGAAGTGACGTAATTCTGTGATCAATTGTGTTTACTTTCGCAAATGCACGGGAAGAATGCCGTCCGATCGAGAATCTATGGCCTGGATTAAAGTTTTGGTTTGAAATAAGAAATCTCCGCTTTTTTCCACCATGTCATCTAGCCCGTCGAATTACGATCGGACGGTCTGCACATGCGCCCAGTTGGTGAACATGCAGCTGCAGCCCAACTGAGCCATTGAAAATGTTGCATTTCATGCTACCTTTGTGCTCGTATCTGTTATAGAATTATCAACGTCGATTTGCTAGCACTAAAAAATGGTTAGAGGAAGATTAGTTTTTCCAGTCAGGTGTTAGAATTTGTGTGATCTGATCCAAGATAGTTGTATCTGAATTCTCAAAAGAATCGGAGCTGCATAGTATCTTCTGTAGAAGTGAGATTGATCAGATTGCAAGGATCAAAGAAATGTTGCAAGGCAGAATTTGTAGTTACAAACGATTCTGTGATCAGAGAGAGACATTAGATGTTTCGCCATCTTCGGCTTTCAAAAAGCTAGTAAGCATCCTCAAACGGGTCAGCTTGCAAGCTGCTTATGCTATAAGCCGAAAGCCGCATATAATTAGCAAAAGCCAAAAACGGGGTGGGACGTGCTTTCTTAGCTTATTGCGAACCCGATTTATGAGTTTGCCTTTTTAAGTTGGAGCTATTAACTTGCAAAATGCCATTGAATAAAAAGGGGTGCTGGGGCTGGAAACTCTAGCCCCCATTCCAATCGAATTTTTGGCATTTCTGGCCCCATGATCTTCTTTATTTTCAAAACTAGTTTCCTTCCGTAATAATTCGCATATTTTGCCCCTGTACAAGGCACCTACCCCTATTCTTGGGCGCGGCAGGCACCTGAACCTGGCCCTAGGCGCGGCAGGCACCTGCCCTTAGTGGTGAGCACGGCAGGCCACCTGCTCTCGGCCCAGTGTGGCAGCCACCGCCCCGCAAAACTCGGAAAATTTTAAAAAGGGGAAATAAAAAAATCCAAAAATTTTTAAAAATAAAAATCCAATAAGCTTATTGAATTTAATTGAATTGAAGTTTATTTTATTCATATAAAATATTTTTCATTTTTGGAATTTTGCAATTAAGCATTAATTAATCTAACAAAATAGAAATTGTTTATTTTATTTGTACTTTATGTCCAAGCTAGTAATTTATAGTATCTTCATGCAAATCGTCGTCGCAATTGGTTCCTGTAGCATATGTAATTACATAACAGAAGTATTTTTTTTATAAGAAAAAGGAACCAAAAAGAAATACAAATCTGAAATGACACACTGGCTAGTGGCGCTGGTCAGCTCTTAATCTTTCCTTTCGTAAATTCCCTACTGTACGAGTTCTTACTTGTGAGGACCTCCGGGTTATCTCCTTAAGATCGAGACTAAGCATGGTCTTAAGAACATAACTCTGGGTCTCAAGTAAATTGATTCCAACTTAACTCCATCTAAGCGAGAGGTTTAACTGAAAACTAGAGCCCCGACGATCATGAGCGCTGCTCCTCTGCAAGCACTATATGATTGTCGGTTTTCAAACAAGTCAAGCACTATACTTAGAGAGTTAAATGAGAATCCACTAACAATGAACCTGAACTCATATTGGCTCCCAAGATTAGCGACCAATATGTTCATACTCTCATACAACGTTAATCACATCCATACAACAATCATACTTTAATAGTTCAAAAGACATACAACATAGTAGTTAAAGTCTACAACTATTACAAACGGCCGATCGCCAAATCCAAATAAGAGTATTAAGTAGCAGCGAAACAAGTAAATAAACCAAAAGACCAGCAGTGGTATGCCCATATCCCATCGGCAACTGACTGGGAGATAAATGATAGCACTACTCGTCAACGTCGCCAAAATCGGTGCTAACAAACTCAACGGGCTCATACCCTTTCTCACCTGAAATTGCAGCAACCGGGTTGAGTACAAAGGTACTCGCAACTCTTACACAAATAAAAATTAGTTATGCTAGATGTTGTTCCAAAGGATGGCTCATATTGGCTTAGTTTTGCAAAAGAGACCCAACAATTTACAACCTACATATACTAGTTTTTCAAGTACCATTTCGAAATCAGATTTGAAGTAGAAGTAAAGCATGTGAATAATTAGTAAATTGAATAACCAATGAATCAAACAAATAACAAAGTGGCTGTCCACTTTGATACAACAAAATACATGAACATCCCATTCATGACGATACCCAGTTATAACCACAATTTTAATTCCAAGTCTAACAATTAGCAGCCACAAACTCAAGCCATCGTCCATAACCGCGGACACGGCTATTCGAATAGATTTATACCCTGCAGAGGTATACTACTTTACCCACACGACTCGATTAGCCCGTAAGCCTCCAGATGCCTCCGAAAATAGCATACTTCCTATGGTATGCCGGCCAGGTAAATCAAGACTCGGTATTTTTCAGCAAGTTGATATTATTAAGTTGAATCACCCATGCGCGACGTAATCCCGCTTAGGTGTAGGTTATACCGCCTACTAACCAAACGGGCACGCAAGTTGTGCCGGGAATACCGACCCAATTAAATAAGGGTTAAATAGTACTCACCCGCACATTATAGAATTGCAATCGGCACCCTACGAAACATATATGCGATGAAACACATATACGTCCTCACACCACCAGTCATCAACTCAACAACACCAACCCCTTACTTAACCAAGTAGCGCCCATACGCCACGTGTGATAGCACGAGTTTTGCTTGAACCGTAGGTACCCAAAGTGCGGTCCTTAATTGTCCAAACAAGTCCATCACTTACCCAAGCTCGTGCACAAAGACACTATCACTCGTTCAGACCAAAAGCTCATTTATAATGATAAAATTTAACTCATAAAACAGATATGAAGATCTGAAACAAAAGCATATAATAATAGTTGTGTTTATCCCATAATTGTCGGGTTATTCCCGACAATCAGCTACCGGTTCTAGACTTGCATGGCTAAGCAAACCCGAACAACATATTTCAACCATCCTAACTCAAGCATGTGGTACTGGAATAATTCACGGATAACCTCAATGAATAGGAGATAACTAATCTACACATCACAAAAATAGCGACATTATCAAAATAGCATGCAAGCAATTATCATTGCACTAACTTAGCAAAGGTAGGATCAAATATGATACAAAAGAAAGTTCAAATGATGCTTGCCTTGCTGGAAGGTTAGCTGCTCACTCTCAGTAGCGTAGGAGTCAATATCGATAGCCTCATGATCTAGAGATTTGACGATATCGATAAACACCGAGAAATACTTCAAAAATCAAATTGCTCAAAAATGCATGATTTTTCTACAGTAGCTAAGTCATGATTTTAGATGAATTTAGGTGAAATAATTATTCTATTTGGATTTAGTATGTGAGAGTTATAGTAGTTTGAAATTCAGCTTGCTAGAAAATCCAAATTTAATACATTCTGTTACTATTTATCTAATTTAATTATTTAGGTAAAATTTGTAGAATAGTAGTGGGACAAAGGATTATATGGATAATTAGATAATATTAATACAAGTCCAAAGTAGTTGAGTTTGCTTCAATTGGAGTTTTCATGATTTAGTTATGAATTTTCTACGTTATTAACATTTTCTTTTGTGAAAATAATGGTGTTAATGGATCAACTTCCAAAATAATACTCTCTACTACAGAGACATGTTTGAAACAAATTTTAATATAAATTTCATTAAAAATGAAAATGATCAGAAGTGGTTTTATCCATTTTGGAGTTGAGATGAATTAGTTATGTATTTTTGAAGTTATACATATTTTTCAGTGTGTAAAGAATTGGATTTCGAATTTTCTAAAGCCTTTATTACTTTTCTTACCGGGCGCTTTCTAGCCGCGATCACTGACCAACAGGCCCAGTGAATAGTGGGTTTTCCTTTTAACTCAAATTTAACAAATCGAACTAACATATGGGTCCCGTCCGTCAGAGACTCGGTCCACGGACTTGGTCCACGCTACAAGCGCACACAAGACACGGAGCTTAAGGACATGGGCCCACTTGTCGATCTCTTTATCACTTCCACTTATCATTTCCGTTTTCTATGTGTGGCCCCACACGCCGCTGATGATTAGGACACTAAGACAGGTTTAATCTGTTGAACAATCATTAATCGACAATGATGGTCATTTGCCATAAACGGACAGCCACATGATCGCCGCGTCACGACAACGCCTCACATGTTGTTCGACGGCTCATTGGCGCTTCTGCTGCTATGCAGTGGAGCCAACCAAGGCCCGCGGTAGCTTTGCAATAGTGTTGCACATCTATGAGTGGTGGCGGCGACACCAAAGGTGGCCCATACCGGTGGCTAGCTGGAGCTAAGCAGCGGCACAACAATGGTCAACATGCAAATAGCTATAAGAGCTCCACAGCGTCCAGGTAAGCGGGTGCCAAGGCATCTAGGGGCTACTAGGAGGGTTACCTTAACGGAGAAGGGTGCTCGGGGAGCTTGGAGTTGCTGGAGCACCGTCGGGGTCGGAGAAGAAGATGGCGATGGCACGGCTTCACGAGGATAAGAGTCCCTGAGCAAAACCAACTGGAGTGAGTGGTCGGAGTAGTCCAATGATCCTATGAGGATGCTATGGAACCAAAGAATCGACAAAAGACTCACCGGAGCAAGGTGGGAGACAAAGGGTTGGTTCTCAGGCTAAAAGGAGTAAAACTTCGATTCACCTCAATCCTGCCGTGCAACAACAAAATTTATTGAGGGGTTTTCTTTACTGAGTAACGAGGCACAATGTGATGCGAAAACGGAAGGTCAATACTCACCGAGTACCCAGTTGGCACGATGATGTCGCCCGGGTGCGTGCTCTGGAAGTGAGCTAGAGCACGAGGATGAAACCGAAGCTACAAGCAAATGTAGGAGCTAGGATTCGAAAAATGGAAATGGCAATGATTCTAGAACAAGGAGGACGCATCCGGGAGGAGCTTACCTGAGAGGTGAGCTCAAGCCAGCCTCCCTCTCCTCGGTCAATAGAGGAGAAGTGAGCTGAGTTGAAGGCATAGAGGGGGTATTATCCCCAGGAAGAGACGGCAATGGAGGCGGCGTTAGACGAGGAAGCTCCAGGATAGGCCAACGGACGCGGTGGATTGACGGCGTCGACTGAGCGCGGAAGGAATCGCCGGCCGCGTGGTGCAGCTGTTCTGCGCGAGCGTCAGCGAGAGGAGGAAGGCGAAGCTGACAAGTGGGCCTAGCGTGGCAGCGACTCATTGCGCGTGCGGACGGAGTTCAAGTGATTCGGTGCGCACCGTTGGATCTCGGATGGACGGCTCGGATTAAAAAGGGGTGTTCGGACCGTGCCGAAAGGGTACACGATCTAGGCCGTTGATTTCCCATCGGATGGTTCACGCTTGGTGCGGTTAAGTGGTTAGGTCAAGCCAGCTTGCCGGGTCGGACTCAAGCCCAAGGAATAGTGTGGCTGGTTTGGTTTATAGGTTTGACTGAGAATTTAATTAGTTTCTCCACTTTGACCAAGGTGCTAAAAATAGAAATAAAATTCCTAAAATTGTGAAATAAATCATATAGGTTCCTAGGATGGTCTAGTGTCCATAATAATTATTGAACCTTATTGTTAATGATATAATGTATATAATTTAAATTCAAACTTAATGTTGGTCATTAAATTGTGTTTGAATTTTCTTAGGGTTTAAACTAGTCCCAACAATTTGGGAAAAATTGTATTAATTCTTTAAAATTGTTCTAGTATTTTAATAAATTATTTTCAGAAGATGAACAAGAGTTTATGTTCTTGTTTTTCTTTTGGAGCTTATAATTGAGTTGTAGGTTTAACATTGTTTAAGATTTTCCAAGTGCAATATATAATGCAAATACTTGAAAACAATGATGCATGCTCATGAGATGCATAGTAATTCTCTTTATTAATTTGGGGATGTGACAAACCTCCCCCCCCCTACAAAAGATCTCGATCCTGAGATCATGGAGGGTGGAAGTCGGATAGAAAGGTCCTTAAAGAAAGTACAACATCTGTTGTTTTGATTTCCTTTAAAGATAGTGCTAAGATACCTTACAAGGTTACAAAGTATGATTTTCACCTTTTCCTTACCATTGTTTTGTTTAACCTTGTTTATCTTGATTCGAAGGCACTTCAAGGAAAATGTCAGATATTCTTGTCGCAAATGATCTTCACATTCCCAAGTAGCCTCATCTTCAGTATGGTTACTCCACTGAACTTTGATGAACTTGATATTGCGATTCCTCGCCTTATGCCCGCTTTCTTCAAGAATGCGAATCGAGCGCTTCCGATAAGAAAGATCGGGTTGCAAGTCGAGTTCTTCCAACTCGGTGGCTTCGGTTGGAACACGAAGACACTTTTTCAATTGTGAAACATGGAACACATCATGTACATCTGAAAGTGATGGTGGCAATTCCGATCGATAGGCCACCGATCCCAATTTTGCTAGAATTCGGAATGGTCCGATGTAATGAGGTGCCAATTTGCTTTTAACTTGGAAACGATGCATTCCTTTTATCGGAGAGACTTTAAGATAAACATGATCGTCCACTTCAAAACTCAACTCACGACGACGACGGTCGGCATAAGACTTCTGACGAGATTGAGCCGTCCGAAGTCGCTCACGGATGACACAAACTTGTTCTTCTGCATCCTCCATCAAGGTTGGGCCATAAAATGGTCTCTCCCCGGCTTCGGACCAGTTCAAAGGTGTCCTACAAGCTCTCCCATACAATGCCTCGAAGGGTGACATTTGTAGGCTTGATTGGAAGCTATTGTTGTAGGAGAACTCTACAAATGGTAAGCACTTCTCCCAATTCTTGCTATAGGACAGCACACGTGCTCGGAGAAGGTCTTCTAAAATTTGGTTCACCCTTTCAGTTTGTCCATCCGTTTGCGGGTGGTAAGTGAAGCTGAAAGATAGATTGGTCCCCATGGCTTTATGTAAGCATCCCCAGAAATAGGATGTGAACTGAGGACCTCGATCTGAAACTATCACCTTGGGTACACCGTGGAGACAAACGATTCTTGACATATAAAGCTCTGCTAACTTGTCCCCGCGGTAGGTGGTCTTGACAGGAATGAAATGAGCAACTTTTGTCAGACGATCGACAATCACCCATATAGAATCAGACCTAGTTTGAGTCCTTGGAAGGCCGGTGATAAAATCCATGCCAACTTCTTCCCATTTCCACTTGGGAACAGGCAGGGGCTGTAGAGTACCTGCTGGCTTCAAATGCTCAGCCTTGACTCTTTGGCATACATCACACCTGGCAACAAATTGGGTGATCTGTCGCTTCATTTGGCTCCACCAAAGCCGCTTCTTCAAATCTTGGTACATCTTGGTACTCCCTGGATGAATAGAGAATTTGGAGTCATGAGCCTCTTTGAGAATTAGTTCTTTCAAGATGCAATCAAATGGCACCACCAACCGGTTTCTGAACCATAGGGTGCCTTATGCATCTTCTTTGAAGCATTTGGCCTTGCCTTTCTTCATTTCTTCCCAGATTTGAGCTACTTCCATGTCAATCTTTTGGGCTTCTCTAATCTGGTCCTCAAGTGTAAAATTCACACTAAGGGAAGCAAGAGAATCCTCTTCAATTATTTCTAGGTGCAAATGTCGCATTGCAGCACACAAGCCTGCCAAAAAAGGAGTTACCGACAAACAGTTGCATTGAGATTTTTTGCTCAATGCATCGCCACCACATTAGCTTTCTTTGGATGATAATGAAGTCACATATCATAGTTTTTGATCAACTCAAGCCACCTTCTTTGTCTCAAGTTCAGATCGGCTTAGGTGAAAATATATTTGAGACTCTTGTGGTCGGTGTAGATCTCATAACGACATCGGGATGAGGTAATGCCGCCACATCTTCAAAGAATGAACTACAGCCGCAAGCTCCAAGTCGTGCGTGGGGTAATTAGCTTCATGAGGTCTCAATTGCCTAGATGCATATGCCACCACTCGGCCCTCTTGCATGAGCACACAATTGCGCCCGTGGCGAGATGCATCACAATAAATATCGAAGCTCTTGTGAATATCTGGCAGGATGAGCACCGGAGCTTTGGTCAGACATTCTTTTAAGATCTGAAAGCTTCGCTCACACTCTGCTGATCATTCAAACTTCTTTTGTTTCTTCAAAAGCTGGGTTATTGGCCTTGCAATTTTTGAGAAGTCCTTGATGAATCTGCGGTAATATCCCGCAAGTCCAAGGAAACTACGAATGTCGGTGATGTCCTTGGGTTGTTTCCAGTCAATCACATCTTGCACTTTGCTTGGATCAACAGCGACACCACCCTTGGATAGTACATGACCCAAGAAACTAACTTCACGCAACCAGAAGTCACATTTGCTGAATTTGGCATAGAGTTGATGTTGCCTAAGCTTCTCTAACACAAGTCGTAAGTGTTGCTCATGTTCTTCATCAGATTTGGAGTAGATAAGGATGTCATCCATGAATACAATGACAAACTTATCCAAGTACTCCATGAACACCGAATTCATGAGGTTCATGAAGTAAGTCGTGCATTAGTCAATCTGAAAGACATGACAGTGTACTCGTACAAACCGTAACGAGTGGAGAATGTCGTCTTCGGATGTCTTCGCTTCGACTTTGATTTGATGGTAGCTCAATATCAAGTCAATCTTGGAGAAAACCTGAGCTCCATTCAATTGATCGAACAAATCATCAATCCGCGGAGGTGGATACTTGTTCTTGATGGTGACTTCATTCAATGGACGGTAGTCAACACACATCTGCAAACTCCTATCTTTCTTCTTGACAAAGATAGCTGGGCATTCCCAAGGTGAGGAGCTCGGCCTAATGAATCCCTTATCTTGAAGTTCCTTAAGTTGTTCTTTCAATTCTACCAACTCATTAGGAGGCATCCGATACGGCCGTTTTGAAATTGGCGTGGTACCGGGTGCAAGCTCGATGACGAATTCAACTTCGCGATCAGGGGGCATGCCTAGGAGTTCTTTTGGAAATACATCTGGATATTCACATACCACTGGTACTTTGTCCAATTCAAGAGAGGTCTAGCTTCTAAGGCATAGAGATTAGAATCGCCCACTAAAGGTGCAAAAACGACTTGACTGCCATCTTCGCTTGTGACTGAAATAGACTGCTGAGCACAATCGATCTTTCCCTGATTTTTTGGACAGCCAACCCATCCCTAAGATCACATCAATACCCACTGAAGTTATCACAATTAGATTTGCTAAAAAGTTAACCCTTTGAATTTCCACTTTGACGCCCCAGCAGACTTGATCGGTTTGGAAAACCGATCCCAGTGACTGGATTTGATAAGGTGGCTGAAGTTTATGTATCTCAAATTCATTAAGTGCAGCACACTCCTTTTTAATGAATGAATGAGATGCTCCTAAATCAAATAAAACTGATGCTGGACAAGAATTAACGAGAAGTGTACCCAAAATGACGTCGGTTGCATCGTTCACCTCCTTGGCAGTCACGTGGTTCACTCAGTCACGTGGAAGAACTCAAGAAGGAGTGGATGCTGCGCTTGGAGGTACATAGGGTCTTGCTGGAACTAACAGTGGTGTAGGAGCTGGATAAGTCCGGGGCATCCCTTGCTTCCTCGCAAGGCATTTATGCGCATAGTGACCGATGCGGCCACAGTAAAAACAAGTGACATTGGGCCTGAACGAGCTGCAGCCTTGGGAGCCTTTGCCCCCATTAAGCTGTTGTACCTCACACAGAGAAGGGTGGGTAGTCGTTGTTAGAGGCCTTGGTGGCACCGGTGCTTGAGAACGGGGTAGTTGGGATGAACTGGTATGCTGAGAAGGGACATTGGGTCCCTTATCGATGGATCCTTGAAGATCTTGATCATGGATGGTAAAAGCTTGGTGTTTCTCTGGGCAAAATATCGCAAAATGTCTCGGAGTGTTGCAAACGAAACAAATAAGTTGCCTATCTTTATGGGATCGGTTGCGATGCTTCTTTTCGGGTGGCCCTTGCATAACTTCTTGGCCAGAGGTTGCCTTGGTGACGGCTGCGTGGAAAATCCTTCATTGAAGTTCGACCGACTTGGTGATCATCTGGTGTAGACGACACTCCTTGGGACAGTGATCGTGTCCCTCGTAGAGAAAACAAGTGACCTTGGTAGTCGGGCAACTTCCTGGTGAATGGTCTCCGTCGCAGTTGGGACAACTTGTAGTGCATTGATCGATGTAGTGTCCTTCCTCACCACAGCGTCGACAGACCGTGGCCTCCGCCATGGTCCTTTTTAACTTCCTTAGTTCACATTGGTGAGCGTAGTGCCCCACCTTACCACAGCTAAAACAAACACATCGTTTTCGCTGCTTCTCGGGGTAGTGGTTTACATAGTGTCCCTCCTTGCTGCATCCAAGACATGTGACGGTGTGTTGGATCCTAGAGGATGGTGACTTTTCCCTTGGTTGAGTGCTAGAAAGAGTACTAGGTCCTGCCATCCTGTCGTCACACGGATAGTTAGAGAATCGACAAGAGGTACGCTCGAACGAGCGTGGAACTAAGATCTGGACAACAAGCGGAAGATCTTAGACTATTATGTCATATGACAATGAATGCACACAAATTAACACCAAAAGAAGACACAAAGACATAAAAACCAACTTAAGATCCATTAAAGTAATACTTTGCTTTCCGGTTACAATTACATTCATATAGGCCCGTAGGCCAAGAGTAATCGCCTGAAACCAAAGCTCTTGCAAAACAACACTGGAAGTTCAAAAACTATAGACCCATTACAAGAATCTAAGGACATATGCTCACTGAACTCATAGCCGAAAGCGAGCTTACTAAGCTTCAATCCTAAAGGTTCCGATTAAATCCTTCTGGAAACTGATCTAACCAATAGTAGCTAGGTGGTCCCGTGTCTTCGGGGTTATCTAGATTGGTGAGACGTAGAGGGAAACCTATGTTACATATGGGTTGCAGACGCCCTTGAGCCACGGTGAGACAAAGCCGCGTCTCCCATAATTCATGCATAGAGCAATTATAGATTTGATCCATGATGTGTATCAATCTTGCCAGCTATCGTACTTGAGGGTCTTCCCCAGACTGAATCCTAGCAAAAGAGTTCACTTTTGTGCCACGTGCTTGCATAGGAAAGTGGTAGTATGGCGGCTGAGCTAACTCCGTCAAGTCATGACGAAGATGGCTCAGTGCCACGCGAGCCACTTCCTGCAATGCCGTGGCCTCAGAGGTGCCACGAGCCTGGAATCAGTATGGGATACTCCTTGTCACGCGTTTGGCAACGATATTGATCACTGCTAAATACTCCACCATCACTGGTCCTTGACCTCGATGGTAGATGGAGTATTGGGGTTGATAAGTGAAGTTCGCTATCCACTTCATGTCTCTAAGCAGCGCCGGGTATCCGTCCACATCTTCAGCTTGGGTCTCCTTAACCAGGTACTCACGACTCATCCAAGGACAGAATGGCAAGATGAGTTAGTTTTGTAAATCGAAACAAGAATAAGATGAGAAATGATACTAAGATGGATGAGGAATAAAAGATAGCATAACTTAGTTTTTCTCAAATTAGTTTGATACTTTGAAAATAGTTTTAGACCAATGGACTGGCTAAACTTAACGCCTATGCTGTCTCTAACCTACAGTCAGTATAGCTCTGATACCAACGCTGTGAGGACCCCCGGGTTATCTCCTTAAGACCGAGACTAAGCATGGTCTTAAGGACATAACACTAGGACTCAAGTAAATGAATTCCAACTTAACTCCATCTAAGCGAGAGGCTTAACTGAAATCTAGAGCCCCGACGATCATGCGCGCTGCTCCTCTGCAAGCACTACATGATTGTCGGTTCTCAAACAAGTCAAGCACTACACTTAGAGAGTTAATTGGGAATCCACGAACAGCGAGTATGAACTCATATTGGCTCCCAAGATCAGCGACCAATATGTCCATACTCTCATACAACGTTGATCACATCCATACAACAATCATACTTTAATAGTTCAAAAGGCATACAACATAGTAGTTAAAGTCTACAACTATTACAAACGGCCGACCGACCAAATCCAAATAAGAGTATTAAGTAGCAGCAGAAACAAGTAAATAAACCAAAAGACCAGCAGTGGTATGCCCATATCCCATCGGCAACTGACTGGGAGATAAATGACAGCACTACTCGTCAGCGTCGCCAAAATCAGCGCTAACAAGCTCAACGGGCTCATACCCTTCCTCACCTAAAATTGCAGCAACCGGGTTGAGTACAAAGGTACTCTCAAGTCTTACACAAATAAATATTAGTTATACTAAAGGTTGTTCCAAAGGATGGCTCATATTGGCTTAGTTTTGCAAAAGAGACGCAACAATTTACAACCTACACATACTAGTTTTTCAAGTGCCATTTCGAAATCAAATTTGAAGTAGAAGTAAAGCATGTGAATAAGTAGTAAATTGAATAACCAATGAATCAAACAAATAACAAAGTGGCTGTCCACTTTGATACAACAAAATACATGAACATCCCATTCATGACGATACCCAGTTATAACCACAATTTTAATTCCAAGTCTAACAATTAGCAGCCACAAATTCAAGCGATCGCCCATAACCGCAGACACGACTATTCGAATAGATTTATGCCCTACAGGGGTGTACTACTTTACCCACACGACTCGATTAGCCCGTAAGCCTCCAGATGCCTCCGAAAATAGCATACTTCCTATGGTATGCCGGCCAGGTAAATCAAGACTCGGTATTTTTCAGCAAGTTGATATTATTAAGTTGAATCACCCATGCGCGATGTAATCCCGCTTAGGTGTAGGTTATACCGCCTACTAACCAAACAGGCACGCAAGTTGTGCCGGGAATACCGACCCAATTAAATAAGGGTTAAATAGTGCTCACCTGCACATTATAGAATTGCAATCGGCACCCTACGAAACATATATGCGATGGAACACATATACGTCCTCACACCACCACCATCAACTCAACAACACCAACCCCTTACTTAACCAAGCAAATACCTATACGCCACGGTGATAGCACGAGTTTTGCTTGAACCGCAGTACCCAAAGTACGGTCCTTAATTGTCCGACAAGTCCATCACTTACCCAAGCTCGTGCACAAAGACACCATCACTAACCATCACTTGTCCAGACCAAAAGCTCATTTATAATGATAAAATTTAACTCATAAAACAGATACAAAGATTTGAAACAAAAGCATATAATGATAGTTGTGTTTATCTCATAATTGTCGGGTTATTCCCGACAATCAGCTACCGGTTCTAGACTTGCATGGCTAAACAAACCCGAATAGCATATTTCAACCATCCTAACTCAAGCATGTGGTACTGAAATAATTCAAGGATAACCTCAATGAATAGGAGATAACTAATCTACACATCACAAAAATAGCGATATTATCAAAATAGCATGCAAGCAATTATCATTGCACTAACTTAGCAAAGCTGGGATCAAATATGATGCAAAAGAAAGTTCAAATGATGCTTGCCTTGCTGGAAGGTTAGCTGCTCACTCTCAGTAGCGTAGGAGTCAATATCGATAGCCTCGTGATCTAGAGATTTAACGATATCGATAAACACCGAGAAATACTTCAAAAATCAAAGTGCTAAAAAATACATGATTTTTCTACAGTAGCTAAGTCATGATTTTAGATGAATTTAGGTGAAATAATTATTCCATTTGGATTTAGTATGTGAGAGTTATAGCAGTTTAAAATTCAGTTTGCTGGAAAATCCAAATTTAATACATTCGGTTACTATTCATCGAATTTAATTATTTGGGTAAAATTTGTAGAATAGTAGTGGGACAAAGGATTATATGGATAATTAGAGAATATTAATACAAGTCCAAAGTAGTTGAGTTTGCTTCAATTGGAGTTTTCATGATTTAGTTATGAATTTTCTAAGTTATTAACATTTTCTTTTGTGAAAATAATGGTGTTAATGGATCAACTTCCAAAATAATACTCTCTGCTACAGAGACATGTTTGAAACAAATTTTAATATAAAGTTCATTAAAAATGAAAATGATCGAAGTGGTTTCATCCATTTTGGAGTTGAGATGAATTAGTTATGTATTTTTGAAGTTATACATATTTTTCAGTGTGTAAAGAATTGGATTTCGAATTTTCTAAAGTCTTTATTACTTTTCTTGCCGGGCGCTTTCTAGCCGCGGTCACTAACCAGCGGGCCCAGTGAATAGTGGGTTTTCCTTTTAACTCAGATTTAACAAATCGAACTAACATGTGGGTCCCATCCGTTAGAGACTCGGTCAACGGGACTTGGTCCACGCGCGCACATGCACAGCACATGGAGCTTAAGGACATGGGCCCACTTGTCAGTCTCTTTATCACTTTCACTTATCACTTCTGTTTTCTATGCGTGGCCCCACACGTCAGTGACAGATTAGGACGGCTAAGACAGGGTTTAACTGTTGAACAATCATTAACTGATTAATGATGGTCATTTGCCATAAACGGACAACCTCATGAGTCGCTCGCGTCTGACAACGCCTCAGCGGTTGCGGCGGCTCGCCGGTGCTACACGCTGCGGTGGAGCCGACCAAGGCCCGCGATAGCTTCGCAATAGTGTTGCACATCTATGAGTGGTGGCGGCGACACCAGAGGTGGCCCGTACCGGCGGCTAGTCGGAGCTAATCGGCGGCACAACAATGGTCAACATGCAAACAGCTATAAGAGCTCTGCAGCGTCTAGGTAAGCGGGTGCCAAGGCATCTAGGGGCTACTAGGGGGGTTACCTTAACGGAGAAGGGTGCTCGTGGGGCTTGGAGTTGTTGGAGCACAGTCGGGGTCGGAGAAGAAGATGGCGACGGCATGGCTTTACGAGGATAAGAGTCCCTGGTCAAAACCAACCGGAGTGAGTGGTCGGAGTAGTCCAAGGATCCTATGAGGATGCTAAGGAACCAAAGAATCAACAAAAGACTCACCGGAGCAAGGTAGGAGACGAAGGGTTGGTTCTCAGGCCGAAAGGAGTAAAACTTCGATTCACCTCAATCCTGCCGTGCAACAACAAAATTTATTGAGGGGTTTTCTTTACTGAGTAACGAGGCACAATGTGACGCAAAAACGGAAGGTCAATACTCACCGAGTACCCAGTTGGCACGATGATGCCAGCCGGTCTGCCTCTGAAGTGAGCTAGAGCACGAGGATGAAACCGAAGCTACAAGCAAATGTAGGAGCTAGGATTAGAAAAAATGGAAATGGCAATGAATCTAGAACAGGGAGGACGCATCGGATGGTTCATGCTTGGTGCGGTTAGGTGGTTAGGTCAAGCCAGCTTGCCGGGTCGGACTCGAGCTCAAGGAATAGTGCAGCTGGTTTGGTTTACAGGTTTGACTGAGAATTTAATTAGTTTCTCCACTTTGACCAAGGTGCTAAAAATAGAAATAAAATTCCTAAAATTGTGAAATAAATCACATGGGTTCCTGGGATGGTCTAGTATCCATAAAAATTATTGAAACTTACTGTTCATGATATAATGTATATAATTTAAATTCAAACTTAATGTAGGTCATTAAATTGTGTTTGAATTTTCTTAGTGTTTAAATCAGTCCCAAAAATTTGGAAACAATTGTATTAATTTTTTATAATTGTTCTGTTATTTGAATAAATTATTTCCAGAAGATGAACAAGAGTTTCTGTTCTTGTTTTTCTTTTGGAGCTTATAATTGAATTGTAGGTTTAACTTTGTTTAAGATTTTCCAAGTGCAATATATAATGCAAATACTTGAAAACAATGATGCATGCTCATGAGATGCATAGTAATTCTCTTTATTAATTTGGGGACGTGACATTACTGCTGACTTGCTGAGTTTTTCTTCCCTTTAATTTTGTGGTTTCTGCTCATAAGAAAAAGGCAAAACGCATTTGTTAGCAGTTAGAGATAGTCCGCCTCGGATGGACAGAATTACACGCGCGTGCTGATGAACAGAGTGAGTTTCTGACTGTGGCATGTGAAAAACTTGGCATTTTGATTGCTCATTCATTGAACCGTTGAGATTTGACGTAGTACACTGCATATATACCAAAACACCTTTCTCCCTCTATATATTAGGGCACACACCCCTTCTCAGTTCTCACATTAACCCCGAGAAACTTCAGAAGAGTAGTAGCAGAGAGCAGATACTCAAGCCTACCAAGTCCATTTAGCTAGATACATAGCTCTCCCTTCCTCTCACTAAGTTAAAATTCTCACATGGCTGGTTCCAAGGTTCTTTGCAGTTGCATTCTGATCTTCATCGTCATCTCAAGCCAGGCCGAGGCGAGGCGGCTGACCATGGCGGAGACAAGCAAGGGCAAGGAGCCATGCAACGAGGGCTCCATGAAAGGTGACGGAAGCTTCAGAGCAACGCAAGAGATGGCTTCTGAGACGAGTGCAGGGCAAGACGAAGGCCAAGGCATGCCAATGACGAGCACGGACTCCCGGCCTACGGCTCCTGGGAACAGTCCCGGAATAGGGCACAAAGGGAATATCAACAACTAGTGTAAATTTTGGTCTAAGGATCTATAAGCTATCTAGTAGTAGTGTCGCAGTGTGCTGCTCTGAGTTGGTACGTGCTTGGTACTGAATCTGTCTGTAGTTTTCGTATCATTTGATTTGCTTGGATTACGTTCGTTCTTGTGTTTACATTTTTCAGTTCATTCCGAAGTGTGCACTCTTGTACTGTTTTATATTGATTCAAATAAATAAAGTTGTGAGGGATTGCGACCCCTTATGTCCTCACATATATGCTAATGATGTTGAGCTCCGTTATACATCTTGCATCGTTCTACTCCAAGAATTAAGGTACCTTAGAAGATTGTCTAAACAAAACATTTAAGCAGTTCAAGAGCAAGGATCAAAGGTACTCACAGTCATTCTTTGCCCTATATGTATGGTTAGTACTCCTATGTACTGGGGTTTCCGGCAAAATGAGATGCGGAGAAGAGGGAAATCGGGAAGACGAACCACATGACGTTGTACACCAACATATAGTTCAGTTGCCAATTTATTTTGCACACTATGTACTGGGGTTTGAACTCATGTTTATTTTCCTATGAAATTAGGGGTATATATAGGAAGGCATTCCATATGAATTTGACAATTTTATTCCTATATTCCAAACAACCCTCGTTGGAAAAAATCATAAGGATTATAATCCTTCAAAATTCCTATGAAATTACTTCCATCCAAAGAGGCCCTAAATTAAAGAAACCATTATACTCATGTACTATGCAAAACAATATATCATGGCGCACGTATGTTAGACAAATGTACGTACGGCCTCATTTCTGGCTACCATATGTGAGAAAGAGTGCTTCTGTGTCAACGCTCTTCGAGAACAAAATGAACGGACGTGACAGCACCTGTGGTTACTCATGCTTTGGTATTTTGGTGTAGATTAGGTACCACAAAATTCTGGGAATGCTATATGGCTAGGAGTGCGTCAGCCCACAAGCATTTCAGTCTTGACTCGGCTTTAATGAAAAAACACATGCCCACACTTCATGAGGTCTTGAGTGTCTCTTAAGGGTGGATGCAGCTATGGTGTTTGGTATGCACGAGCACCATTTTTTTTTTAATTTATGTATATACCCTTGCAAGCTATACGCTCCAATTGAGTTTAGATTTCGTTGTAATTTGATAATACTACAAATTTATTCCATGTCCTCTATTCACCCCTGGCCGTTGGCGTGCATGCTGGGGGCGAGCGAGGCCGGCATAATTGGGCGCACAAATGAGGCACTCCGTCTCCATGACAGAGTTAAAGTAGAGTATTTTATAGAGCTTCTACAAAATACAATTGAACGAGCGTTCTTAGTCCGTTTAATTGTATTTTGGTGTAGATTAGGTACCACAAAATTCTGGGAATGCTATATGGCTAGGAGTGCGTCAGCCCACAAGCATTTCAGTCTTGACTCGGCTTTAATGAAAAAACACGTGCCCACACTTCATGAGGTCTTGGGTGTCTCTTAAGGGTGGATCTAGCTATGGTGTTTGGTATGCACGAGCACCATTTTTTTAATTTATGTATATACCCTTGCAAGCTATACGCTCCAATTGAGTTTAGATTTCGTTGTAATTTGATAATACTACAAATTTATTCCATGTCCTCTATTCAAAATTTGTAGAATACCTTTTTTTCTACCTATGTGCATGGCACTGTGTGAATGGTACAAAAATACTTTATTTATTTAGCTCTTAGAAATTTCTTTAGTTTCTAACTCAAAAATCAAGTGTTTGACTCTCTATCTTTTTGTGCCGTTGCGACTATGCAGGGCATGTGTCATATTAATAAAAATTTATAGAATGGATATACATTTTTTTCTACCTGTGGTTACTCATGCTTTGGTATTTTGGTGTAGATTAGGTACCACAAAATTCTGGGAATGCTATATGGCTAGGAGTGCGTCAGCCCACAGCATTTCAGTCTTGACTCGGCTTTAATGAAAAAACACGTGCCCACACTTCATGAGGTCTTGGGTGTCTCTTAAGGGTGGATCCAGCTATGGTGTTTGGTATGCACGAGCACCATTTTTTTTAATTTATGTATATACCCTTGCAAGCTATACGCTCCAATTGAGTTTAGATTTCGTTGTAATTTGATAATACTACAAATTTATTCCATGTCCTCTATTCAAAATTTGTAGAATACCTTTTTTTCTACCTATGTGCATGGCACTGTGTGAATGGTACAAAAAAAGTTTATTTATTTAGCTCTTAGAAATTTCTTTAGTTTCTAACTCAAAAATCAAGTGTTTGATTCTCTATCTTTTTGTGCCGTTGCGACTATGCAGGGCATGTGTCATATTAATAAAAATTTATAGAATGGATATACATTTTAATAAATATTTTCACACATATTTAAAATTTATTTATCAATGTTAGTATTTGTTATTGTTACCACTCCATAAAGTAAGTTGTTTTCACAACTAATTTTATAAACTAGCCAACTAATTGGAAAGAAAGTTCAACTAATTATATAGGAACATTAAGTACTATATTAATATAATATTCATAATGCATGGTTTACATGATACTAACATTCAATCAACCGATAATCATTTAATAACCGTCATTTTACCCCATCTTTAAGCATCAAAGGTGCACCCTAACATAAATTTTCTAGCTCCGCCACTGGTGCCTCCGATCAAGAGCAAATCCATTATATAGTTGTTGGGGTCTTGTAACCCCGACGACCTTATGCATAATCCATGGTGACACTCTATGTATGCAAAAAGACACTGCAATGACTCAAGTGAGAGTTCGTGGTGTAGTGACTCTTTTTTTGGATCTACCCCTTGCCTCCCATAAATTCCTAGCATATGTTGAGGATACTCACATGTGTGTATGTGTGGGTTGCGTGAGTGTAGTATGTTGAGTGTGTGTTTGCCTTGTACTCTAGTGATAAAAGATACATCAACTTCTCGTTAATTTGCTATCTGATCTGTGCGACTATGTCCTTCAGTTTTGAAGAAGCATACGAAGAACACTTTGAACTATGCGGAAAGAAAATCAAAATGAAGAAGAACTAACGCGCGTGCCATGCACATGTTCGATCCTACACATCAGTCTGGCTGGCAGGCAAGGCATGCCCAATAATGCATGTACCTCTGACATGCACGGTGATCGACCCCGATTCTCGATAAGATCCGTTGCACTAGCCCCGAAAACGAAACATGAGATCCTCCCAAGTGCTCGCGCACTGCTCCTTTTGCATGTACCATATCGACAAGATTCCAGGCAAATTCGCTGTATTCCTCAGAATATTCTCGCCTGCCGTTCCATGGTCACCCCTGACCGTCCTGGGCGTCGCAACATTCGGTGGCTAGCGTTCGGCCGTCATGGCGAGCTCGGCCGAAAAGGCGAGTCAGGGAGGAGCCCCACTGCCGCTGGATTCACCCCTGGCCGTTGGCGTGCATGCTGGGGGCGAGCGAGGCCGGCATAATTGGGCGCACAAATGAGGCACTCCGTCTCCATGACAGAGTTAAATTGTATTTTGTAGAGCTTCTACAAAATACAATTGAACGAGCGTTCTTAGTCCGTTTAATTGTATTTTGTAGAAGCTCCATAAAATACTCTGAGTTAAAGTAGAATACTTTATGGAGTTTCTACAAAATGCAATTGAATGAGCTGAGAACGCTCGTTGTGATTATGAAGATGCCCTAAAACAGTAGATAAAAATATTGTGGTTGGTTTCATACTCTTCTTGCACTGCACAGTACAATTTGGCATATATATATTTGGTTCTTTATGCTCTTATGGTCTGCAATTTTAACTTAGTTTTTTTTTTCATTCATATGCTTGTGTCTGATCTACCTCTCTTTTTCACGTAGTCGTTACAGTTGTATTTAGCTATGCTGACATGGAGGATTCGATGTCGGTACGAATGATTCTTTCTGGGATTCCACTAGAAGATGCATACTTGCAATATAGGCTTGCTTTGATGGCTCAATGGAGGCACGGAACCAGAACTACATTAGAGTTCTCGGACAGAAACACGTTACACGTGGTCATATAGCATGATGATTCGGCTATTTGCTTTAGTCATCCTCACTACTACTATGTACACTGCGACATAAGCATCCGGACTATGTAAGTATATATGCCTTTAGGGGATAGTAAAAAACATGGCGGGTAGACATGGGGACTACTATAGAATAGCCCGACCTACTGTGTGGACCGATGCCATTTGCCCTTCCTTCCGAGCTCGGCGTTATACTCCTCGCTAGGCATCTTGGCCTCGACCGCCAATTCTCTCTTTTTTTCATGCTACCTCTCGCGAGCCTCGCGCTCCCTTACGCCTGCACGCCTCGAGACGAGCTTTCTCCTCCCGACGGATGCGCTCGTTAAATCAATTGAAATCACAGTCACATGAGAATTAGCGATATCGATAAAAAAAAATGCATTCCGTGAAGCGGGATTTATTGCTTTCCAAAATTAACTTATGTGAGTCTTATTTTGTGTCCATTTGTAAACAAGTGGGCCCTAATTGATTTAAATGAAGTACTTTTGTATAGGCACCCAAGGCGTCATTTTCCCTTTTACGAAAATTAGCCACAACTCCTATCATCCGCAATAGTGAATGTCAAGGTCTATGGTCAGCTTAGCGACATGATGAGTCCCAAACACATAGGATATTTTCTTGCTTTCTAGCTTTGTTTTAATCACAAATGATCAATTGATCTGATAGAAGTCATTGCCACTAATGTATTATATTGCAGAAATGGTATTTTTTGAGCGTATCACTGGTACAAGTGGAAATCCCGATATTTGAGGCTTCCGATGCGTGGAATATGTGGTTTGGAGCAAATTCCACTTGAGGAGTGTCGTTTGGCACACATGCATGTGTTAGGTCAAAATAGGGGCAAAATTATTTTTGGCCCCTTTTAACGCAAAGATGTTAGAGGCACCACTACCAGATTCCATTACTTTCCCGAGTGCCTGAAACACTCGGAAAGCCCCAAAAACACTCGAGAAAGTATTTCCCGAAGGTCGGCCGTCGGGAAAAACCACTCGGGAGTGTTTAGTCGGGAAAAAAACTAGTTTCCCGAGTGTTTCCAAGAGTTACACTCGGGAAAAATAACTTTCCCGAGTGTTTGTATTTACACTCGGGAAACATCCGACACTCGGGAGAATAGTTGACACAACGGGTTCAACACCGTAACGGAATACTTTCCCGAGTGTTGACACTCGGGAAAGTAGGGAAATTTTTCCGAGTGTATGTCAATTACACTCGGAAAATCTAGCCACATGGCAATCCAAAAAGCATGCAGATTAGTAATTTTCCCGAGTGTATTCAACTAAGGACACTCGGGAAATACCCGAACAGCATATGCACTAATTTTGTACGTATAATGCGTTTCATTAACAATCAATAGCCACAAATCATCACATATATAAATTCAACAAGATTGACATAATGTTCAAGTTCACAATACAACATTCACATATATACACCCAAAAAGACATTTTATTTCAATCTTTGAAGCCAACAACTCGCTAGCCGTCACAACACAACATTCACATATATACACCCAAAAGACATTTATTTCACACATACAATTTTGGGTATTGAGCACGAGCCCACTTGATCACAAAGTCATAGATTGCATCCTTTGATGCCACCTGAAGTTCATTATTCCATAAGATAGCTTCAATACCAGCAAGAGCAATGTTCATCGCTTCATCTTGAAACCTAAAAAGAGGAACCATTCCATTATTTAGTGAATAACATATGTAACATGACATCTTAGTGGTTCTGACATTGGGGTGTGTTTTGAAGCTAAGTCCAAGTATGTCTTGGTTTTCAATCTACAACACACAAGATAATAGAAAAAACAATTCCTAATAGTTGTAACATGGACAATATGATTAAGCATAATACTGTGCAATAAGATTGCTCATTAGCAATAAATACATAGTACTAGAAGCATAAATGAAGGTCAATGTTATCAGTAAGATCTTAGCTAGAAAAAATAGTTGTACAGGAATTATCTTAGCTGGAAGGACCACAATAGATATGAAATATCCTATTTATTTAGAGAGTGCAATATTTGTATGAGCACCAGACAATTGTCATAAATTTATTCTAAACAATTGAAAGTTGTCATATGATAGGCATCTCAAATCTACTATGGACTGGCAAGTAGGGGGTCTTATTTTGCAGTTTACAGTTCAAAGTAACAAGGTCAAGATTGATGCGAAAAAATTGAGGAAAATTAAAACATATATCATTTTTTCTTTCTAAGATTCAAAATCAGTGTGAATTGTACCAGCAGCTTGAGGAGCTTTAGTTTGACGTCTCATCTGCCAACACTTTACCTGAATAGATATTAGAGAATTCAACCTTGTCATTGATCCAGCATGAGTGACAGCATGAATGAATATATATATTATCATAAATCAGCACTAATATTTCTAAATGTTATGACCGTAAGAGTAAATGATCCCCAACAAGACGTATTACCTATCATTACAGTCTTGCTATTTCCACCCAGGGAGTCTTGTAATGAAAGAAGTAGATATAAATCAGTAGTAATATGACAACAACTAAGATACTAAGAATGGTATCATGCAGAACCATGTAATTCATTTGAACTTCTGGTTAATGGTTTCTATCATGCAGAACCATGTGATAAGAAATCCTCAGAGTCTTGCACAGATACAACATGAGAAGCTTCCAAATGATATGAAAATATTGGTCGATGACATAGGAGTTAAGCATTCTCTTACAGAATAATACAAGAGAAAAGCGTGATAGTTTATGTCATGTAAAGTGACCTTATGATAAACCATGTCAAACTTGAGTATGTGACATATCGGCCGCTGTCTGTCAAATATATTATGCATTTGAAGGAATTTTCTTTTTACGACTGATTTTATACAATGTATAAACTGTCATTCGGAAAACAAATATATGGCCAATCAATTAACTGCTATTCCATGATGTTCTATTCAGGAGCAAATGAAGAAAAATATGTAAATTTATTGCACATATACATGTTTATTCATCAATTCATAATATTTTGATCATATAATCATTAAGCTCGATGATATTTCTTGTCAAGATTTGAAACAGACCTATTGGTCATCTCCAAGGTACCACCGATCAAGGAGTCCTCTCTCTCTGTTCCATGTGCACCTGCGACACAAATTCAAGCACTGCAATGATCGTTCTAACGTTGTAAAATTTATTAATAAGGTGTAGCGAGAGGGAAAACAATGGAGTCACCTTTAGATCGATTAAAATGATCAAGCTGACTCGATGGTTGTACAAGTTTCATCTTTGCACCTTGCTCTTCAACTCAAGCCTTGTGTTATCAAAGACCATAATTACGGAAAGATAATTGAACATGCCAAGCCTTGCTGTGAAAATGTAAAGCTCATAAATAAATGTTTTTGACCAGATTTTTCTTATAGTCTTAACAATCCTGTCACCACCTCAGAGATCGCCACATGTACTTTACTTATATATTGAAAAACATAACGCTAAACCGTGAGAACATAAAAATCTTGACATGCATACATTGATCTGCTAGCGTTATGACCCCATTTGACGCTTCTCGGATCTGCACAAGAGGTTTCCCTGGCACAGACACTTTTCCAGCATGTCCATTGCCATTCAAAATTTTGCTAACAACAGCAGCAGCAGGATCAAGCAAATCCCTCACCTCTTGGTCCACTCCATTCAATCAAATTTGAACAGTTAAATTGTATAAAAAACTGATAGACATCATCAATAGTCACTTGGTCCACTCCATTCAATCAAATTTGAGCAGTTCATATACCTCGATGAATGAAACACATAGCTGGAACTCTACTTGAATTTTCAGTTTCTCAATCTTGTCGAACAGTGACGCCATGGCTCGTGGGATAATTCCGATATGCGACCCCTCCTTGCACGCCATCCCCATGGTGTATGTCTTCCCTGACCCAGTTTGTGAAAATGCAAAAAAGAAAAGAAAACACTTGAAACGATGCATTATGGGATTTTTCTTTTCATAGCAAATGTGAAAGAAAGCAATCCACTCGAAACAATAGAGATTTGGGTTTTAGGAGCAAACACACTCTGCTCCATCATGGCACAAACAATTTGGGAAAAAAGGATTTTGTTCCACCACCACATGATGTCTTCTTTGGCGTGTGAGCGAGGTAGAGCCGAGCCGAGGAGGCCGAGCCGGCCTGCACTGCAAAGACGGGCGAACCATAGAGCACGGGCAAGAGGGGGCCTTGAGCCGAGCCGAGGCGATCGGGCAGACAGCAATGGCGACGGCAAGCGCGCAGCGATGAGGGACAAGCAAGCCGGTGGCGCCATGGAGCCTCCATCTGACGAGAGCAAGCACCGAGGGAGAGGAAAAGGAGGAGGAGGAGGGGAGGCGGCGCCGATGGAGAGGGAGAAGGAGGAGGACAGAGTGGCTGCTATGGAGGCGGAGGAGGAGAGGTGGCGTCGGCTGTGGAGGCGGTGGAGGAGGGGAAGACGGCAGAGGAGGTGGATCGGCGAGGGAGAAGGAGGAGGAGGACGCGGAGGCGGCGCTGGTGGCGAGGTGAAGGAAGAGGAGGATGGGGAGGCGGCTACGGGGATTAGGGATCGAGTGGGGAAAAAAGGGCACTGGCTGGTCTGCAAAAAAGCAGGCGTGACTCTGAGGGGTTAGCAAGAAAAATGCAGCGCAGAGTCGAAAAAAAAAGCGCGGTCGTTTCTCCCCCGAGTGTAAGACATATGCACACGGGATTATATTTTAATCTCCCGAGTGTTATTGAAAACACTCGGGAAAGTTATTATTACCGAGTGTTTAATTCTTGTCCCGAGTGTTTTATAGGACACTCGGGACCTTCCCGAGTGTTTCCATTCAGACACTTGGGAAACATATAGACACTCGGGAAATAAGAGGATTCTGGTAGTGCACATAACCAATTACAACCACATGCGATTGGAAATTGAAAGTGTGGATAGCATAAACACACAATTTATATATAAACAATGCTTACAAACTTGAAAAACAATAGGGTTGTGTATTTCTCAACTGCCTAAAGTTTTAGAAAATCCCACTCGCTTTTTTCAGCCTTTGGATCAAGATCCAACTATCCTCACCTCCCACCTCACCTCGTCTATAAACCACCCCTCCTAGTCCTAACTCATTGACTCCTCCCAACCACAGCCATCGCTGCCTCCACACCCTCCCCGAGGCTGCCTCAAACTGCCTCGGCGTCGATCAGGCCCACCAGCGAGCTTCTCCACTACCAACACCACTACCTACTTGCTCTCCATAGAGATCCCTGCCCACTACCGTCCTTCCTCGTCTCCAAACCACTCTGGGTCTCGTTACAACCGTTAACCTCCATTGCCCGCTGCCTCACAGCCCACCGTCGTGCTTCCGCCATACACTCGCCTCCCTCTAAAGCCCGAGGATCTAGTGAACCCTAACACGTCGCCTGCAATGAAGACGCCGATGCCGCCGTTGGCCTGAGAAGAAGGTGACAAACTATTGAGTAAGAATTTCCACACGTGATCCAAAAAGTGAGAAAAATTCATTGAGATTTCTAGAAATTTCAGCTGCATGAGAATTAGCGATCTCGGCAAAAAAAAATTGCATTCCCTGAAGCAGGATTTGTTGCTTTCTGAAAGTAACTTATGTGAGTTTTATTTTGTGTCCATTTGCAAACAAGTGAACCCTAATTGATTTAAATGAAGCACTTTAGTATAGGCTTCCAGCGCGATTTCCCCTTTCAAGAAAATTATCCATAACTCCTATTATCTGCAATAGAGAATATCAAGGTCTTATGGTTAGCATAGGAACATGACGTGTCGTCCCAAACGCAAAGGATATTTTCTTGCTTTTTAGCTTTGTTTTAATCACAAATGATCTAGATGTCATTACCATTAATGTATTATATTGCAGAAAAGGTATTTGTTGAGCATATCACTGGGTACTGGTGGAAATCTTGAGAATTGAGGACTCTGATGTGTAGAATATGTGGTTTGGACCAAGTTCCACTTTTCGATTGTCATTTGGCACACATGCATCTACTAGGTAAAAATAGGAGCAAGGTTATTTTTGGCCCATTTTCATGCAAAGATGTTACAGGCACATAACCAATTACATCCACATGCCATTGGAACTTGAATGTGTCGATAGCATAAACACGTGATTTATCTCTGAATGATACTTG
Organism: Phyllostachys edulis; assembly: GCA_036346405.1. Taxonomy (NCBI): domain Eukaryota; kingdom Viridiplantae; phylum Streptophyta; class Magnoliopsida; order Poales; family Poaceae; genus Phyllostachys; species Phyllostachys edulis. The sequence goes on along the minus strand of JAYEVD010000589.1, from coordinate 33,994 downwards.
TCGCTGACAGGGCCCACCAGTGAGCTTGTCCACCCCCAACACTGCTACCCGCCTCCTCTCTATCGAGATCCCCGCACACCACTGTCCTTCCTTGTCTCCAAACCACTCTGGCCTCGTCGCACCTATTGACCTCCATCGCCCACTACCTCACCACCCACTGTCATGCTTCAGCCATACACCCTCCTCCCTCTAAAGCCTAGGGATGCAATGAACCCTAATCCTAACACATAGCCTACAGTGAAGACACCGCTGCCGCTGTCGGTTGGAGAAGAAGGTGAAAACCTCCTAAGCATGAATCTTCACACGTGATCCAATGGTGAGAAAAATTCATTGAGATTTCTTGAAATTTCAGTTTCATGACAACTAGCGATCTTTGCAAAAAAAAAATGCATTCCTGAAGCGAGATTTATTGCTTTCTGAAAATAACTTATGTGAGTTTTATTTTATGTCCATTTGCAAACAAGTGGGCCCTAATTGATTTAAATGAAGCAATTTAGTATAGGTGTCCAACACACAGTTTTCGCTTTTTTTCAACCTTTGGATCAAGATCCAACCATCCTCACCACCCTCCTCACCACATCTATAGACCACAACACCAAACCCTAACTCATTCACTCCTCCCACCCACAGCCGGAGCCGCCTTCACACCCTCCCCAATGCCGCTTCACATGGTCTCATGTCGGCGAGACCCACCAATGAGTTTCTCTACTGCCAACACCACTACCCACCTCTCTATAGAGATCCCCGCGCACCACCATCCTTCCTTGTCTCCAAATCACTCTGGATCACGTCGCACCCGTCGACCTCCATCGCCCACTACCTCACCGCCAACCGTCGGGCTTCCGCCATACACCCTCCTCCCTCTAAATCCCGAGGATCCAGTGAACCCTAACCCTACCTCATCGCCTTCGGTGAAAACGTCATTGTCGCCGTCGGTGTGAGAAGAAGGTGGCGTCCTCCCAAGCATGAATCTCCATGCGTGATCCAAAGGTGAGAAAAATTCATTCTTGAAATTTCAGCTGCATGAGAATTGGCAATCTCGGCAAAAAATTGCATTCCTTAGCGATATTTATTGCGTTCTTAAAGTAACTTATGTGAGTTATATTTTGTGTCCATTTGCAAACAAGTGGGCCCTAATTGATTTAAATGAAGCACTTTAGTATAGGCGTCCAACATGCAATTTTCCCTTTTAAGAAAATTAGCCATAACTCCTATTATCCGCAATAGTGAATGTCAGGGCCTTATGGTTAGCTTAGGGACATGATGTGTCCCAAACACATAGGATATTTTCTTACATTTTAGCTTTGTTTTAATCACATATGATCAATTGATATATGTCATTGACATTAATGTATTATATTGCAGAAATGGTATTTGTTGAGCATATCACTGGGTACCGGTGGAAATCGTGAGATTTGAGGCCTCTATGCATAGAATATGTGGTTTGGAGCAGGTTCCACTTTTGGAGAGTCGTTTCGCACACACGCATGTGCTAGGTAAAAACAGGAGTGAAGTTATTTTTTGGCCCTTTTAATGCAAAGATGTTACAGGCACATAACCAATTACAACCACATGCCATTGGAACTTGAAAGTGTGGATAGCATAAACACATGATTTATCTCTAAATAATTCTTACAAACATGAAAAAAGGGGTTGTGTATTTATTAGTTGCCTAAAATTTTAGAAAATCTCACTCACTTTTTTCAGCCTTTGGATCAAGATCCAACCATCCTCACCACCCTCCTCACCTCTTATATAAACTACCACTCCAAACACTAACTCATTCACTCCTCCCACCCACAACTGCCGTCGTCGCCTCCAGCCCCTCCACACGGCTGCCTCCTACCACCTTGGCACCGATGTGGACCGCTGGTGAGCTTCTCCCCCGCCTCCACAGCCACACGCCTCCTCTTCCGTGAGATCTCTGGTATCCTAACCACTCTGTCTCTCGCTGCCCTCGTCAACCTCCAACGCCTACCGCCTCCCCACCCACCGTCATGCTTGCACCATCCAACCTCCTCCCTCCAAATCCGGGGATCTAGTGAAACCTAACCCTAGCTCGTCGCCTCCAGTGAAGACACCGCCGCCGCCATTGGCCAGAGAAGAGGCGACGACCTCCTGAGCACGAATCACCACGCTCAATCCGAAGTTGAGAAAAATTGATTGAGATTTCTTGAAATTTTTGTTGCATGAGAATTAGCAAGGGCAAAAAAATGCATTCCCTTAAACAGAATTTATTGTTTTCTGAAAGTAACTTAAATCAAGTGGGCCCTAATTGAATAAAATGAAGCACTTTATTATAGGCATCCAAGACACAATTTTCCCTTTTAAGAAAATTAGCCATAACTCCTATTATCCACAATAGTTAATGCCAAGGTCTTATGGTTAGCTTAGGGACATGATGCATCCCACACACATAGGATATTTTCTTGCTTTTTACCTTTCTTTTAATAACAAATTATCAATTGATTTATGTCCTTTTTCATTAATATATTATATTGCAGAAAGTGGTATTTGTTGAGCGTATCACAGAGTACAGGTGGAAATCTCGCGATTTGAGGCCTCTGATATGTAGAATATGTGGTTTGGAGAAAGTTCCATTTTTGGAGCATCATTTGGCACACATGCATGTGCTAGGTAAAAATAGGAGAAAAGTTATTTTTGGCCCCCTTTTAATGCAAATATGTTACAAGCACATAACCAATTACACTCACATACCATTGGAACTTGAAAGTATGGATAGCATAAACACACGATTTAACTTCGAATGATACTTACAAGCTTGAAAAAAAGGGTTGTGTATTTCTCAGTTGCCTAAAATTTTAGAAAATCCCACTCACTTTTTTCAAACTTTGGATCAAGATCCAACCATCCTCACCTCCTTCCTTACCTCAAATATAAACTCCCCCTCCATACCCTAACTCATTCACTCCTCCCACCCAAAGCTGGCAACGCCTCTACCCCCTCCACGTGGTCGTCTGCCACCGCCTTGCTACCGGCGAAGCCCACCAGCGAACTTCTCCCCTGTCACCACCATCGCACGCCTCTTCTCCGCCAAGATCCCCGTGCAGCATCGTCCTTCCTTGTCTCCTAACTACTCTAGGTCTTGTTGCCCCTGTCGACCTCCACCGCCCACTGCCTCGCTGCCCACAGTCATGCTTCTGCCATCCACCCTCCTTTCTCTAAATCCCACGGATCTGGTGAACCCTAACCCTAACTCATCGCCTCTGATGAAGACGATGCTCTCGCTGTCCAACAGAGAAGAAGACAATGACCTCCCGAGCACAAATCTCCACACATGATCCAAAAGTGAAAAAAATCAATTGAGATTTCTTGAAATTTTAGTTGCAAGAAATCAGTGACAGCAAAAAAATGCATTCCCTGAAGCGGAATTTATGGATTTCCGAAAGTAACTTATTTGAGTTTTATTTTGTGTCCATTTGCAGACAAGTGGGCCCTAATTGATTTAAATGAAGCACTTTAGTATAGGCGCCAAACACACAATTTTCTCTTTTAAGAAAATTAGCCATAACTCCGATTATCTGCAATAGTGAATGTCAGGGTCTTATGGTTAGCTTAGGGACATGATGCATCGCAAACACATTGGATTTTTGTTGCTTTTTAGCTTTGTTTTAATCACAAGTGATCAATTGATATATTTCATTGACATTAATGTATTATATTGCAAAATTTGTATTTGTTGAGCATATCACTGGGTACCGGTGGAAATCACGAGGTTTGAGACCTCTATGCGTAGAATGTGTGGTTTGGAGCAAGTTCCACTTTTGGAGTGTCATTTGGCACATATGCATGTGCTAGGTAGAAATAGGAGCAAAGTTATTTTTTGCCCCTTTTAATGCAAAGATGTTACATGCACATAACAAATTACAACCACATGCAATTGGAACTTGATAGTGTGGATAACATAAACACTAGATTTATCTCTAATTGATACTTACAAACTTGGGAAAAAAAGGGTTGTGTATTTCTCAATTGCTTAAAATTTTAGAAAATCTCACTCACTTTTTTCAGCCTTTGGATCAAGATCCAACCATCCTCATCTCCTTCCTCACCTCATATATAAACTACCCCTCCAAACCCTAACCCATTCACTCTCCCGACCTACAGCCGCCTCCTCCACCCCCTTCCTGTAGCCACCTCTCACCATCTCGTCGCGGGCGAGGCCCATCGGCGAGCTTCTCCTCTTCCACCACCACCACACGTCTCCTCCTCCACCCAACCTCTCCTCACACATTGTCGCATGCCCTTCTTCCTCGTCTCCAGCGAGATCCCCCTTGTTGTCCACCTTCCTCGTCTGCCAACCACTCCGGTTCTTGTCATCCTCGTAGACATTCAACAGCCACCCTCGCTCCACCCCTCACCCCCCTTCTGTAACCACCACCCACCACTGTGCTTCCAACATCCCCTACCTCCCTTTAAAGTCTGGGGCTCCGGTGAACCCTAACCCTAACTCACCACTTCCAATGAAGACGCTGCTATCGCCACCGGCCAGATAAGAAGACGACAAACTCTCGAGCATGAATTTCCACGTGTGATCCAAAGGTGACAAAAATCAATTGATATTTCTTGAAATTTCAGTTGCCTGAGAATTAGCGATCCCGGCAAACAAAAAAATTGCATTCCCTGAAGCAGAATTTATTTCTTTCCAAAAGTAATTATTTGAGCCTTTTATTTTGTGTCTATTTTCTGACAAGTGGGCCCTAATCGATATAAATGAAGCACTTTAGCATAGCGATCCAAGATGCAAATATCCCTTTAAGAATATTAACCATAACACCTATTATCCGCAATAATGAATGTCTATGGTTAGCTTAGGGACGTGATGCATCCCAAACGCATAGGATATTTTCTTGCGTATTAGCTTTGTTTTAATCACAAATGATCAATTGATTGATGTACTCGTCATTAATTTATTATATTGCATATCGCAAGGCACATGTGTAAATCCCTATATTTGAGGCCTCTAATATGTAGAAGATGTGGTTTTGAGCAAGTTCCACTTTTGGAGCGTTCGTTGTGCACATATGTAGGTGATCGGTAAAAATAGTAGCAAAGTTAATTTTTGGCCCCTTTAAAAGCAAAGATGTTACAAGCACATAGCTAATTACAACCACATGCCATTTCAACTTGAAAGTGTGGATAGCATAAACACACAATTTATCTACGAATGATAGTTACAAACTTGCAAAAAAAAAGTGGAGTTGTCTATTTCTCAGTTGCCTAACATTTTAGAAAATCCAACTCACTTTTTTCACCCTTTGGATCAAGATCCAACCATCGTCATCTCCTTCTTCACCTTACATATAAACTACTCCTCCAAACCCTAACTCATTCACTCCTCCCACCCACAACAGCCTCCACCCCCTCCCCATGACCGCCTCAGCGCCGGTGAGGCCCATTGGTGAGCTTCTCCCACACCACCCTTGCCGCCCGCCTCCTTCTCCGTTCTACCTCCCCTCCTGCTGCCATTGACCGCCCTTTTCCTCCCCTCTAGCAAGATCCCCAGGCCGCCCTCCTTCCTTGTCTCCTAACTACTCTAGTTCTCGTTGCCCCAGTCAACCTCCCCCGCCCACCTCCTCGCGGCCCATTGCTGCCGCTCCATCGTCATGCTTGGTCATCCCTCCTCCCTCTAAAGCTCAGGGCTCCGGTGAACCCTAACTCGCCTTCTCCGATGAAGATGCGTTGCTATCGCCGTCCGGAGAAGAAGATGATGACCTCCGAGCACAAATCTCCAAGCACGATCGAAGGTGAGAAAAATCCATTGAGATTTCTTGAAATTGAGTTGCAGAAATTTGTGATCCAAGTGAAAAAAAATATGCAGAATTTATTTCTTTCCAAAGTAACTTATTTGAGTCTTTTATTTTGTGTCCATTTGCGACAAGTGGGCCCTAATTGATTTAAATGAAGCACTTGAGCATAGGGATCAAGATCAGTTTTCCCTTTTAAGAATGTTAGCCACACCTCTTATTATGCATAGTGAGCGTCAATGTCTTATGGTTAGCTTAGGGGCATGATCGTCCCAAACGCATAAGATATTTTTCTTGCTTTTTAGCTCTGTTTTAATCACAAATGATCACTTAATTGATGTCCTTGTCATTAATTTATTACATTCTTGAAACGGTATTTGTTGAGCATATCACGAGTGCAATTGAAAATCCGAGATTTGAGGCCTCCGACACGTAGAAGACATAGTTTGGAGCAAGTTCCACGTTTGGAGTACCGTTGTGCACACATGCATGTGCTAACTAAAAAATAGCAGTAAAGTTATTTTTGGCCCCCTTTAATACAAAGAAATTTTAGCGTCATGTTGTTTTTGCACACTATAACACAGTGTATTTGCCGTATCGTCGATATTTGCAAGCTCGGCAAGTCTTTGCCGAGGACCGCCTCGGCGGGAAAAAAAAAGGAGCTATGGGCCGAGAGCAATGGCGGTGGTGAGCTCTTGCATGGCGGTGCCCAACCACCACCATTGCGAGTCTTGTGAGCACGGCATACGCAAGGTCTTAGGGGCATGACCAATTGTGTCGAGGCCTTGTGTTATTACCTAAATATAATTGTGTCACACCCACTTTTGATGTTTTCTCCCTTCAAGAAAACAAGAGAGGGCCAGTGGCGGATCTAGAAATTAGATGGTGGGGGTGCACACTTCACACTCACAATTCTATAGTTTATACAATAATCCCATAACATCATAAATCCAGCACATAGGTTCCAAATTTGTCAAAAGTACAATCCAAATAGTTCAAATGAAATCTTACATGAATAGAAAATTACAAAATTAAGACTAAAGTGACGTCTTTTACCTGATATTTCTCTGATAGGAAAATCATGTGTATAAGGTTGGCATGGCCCTTTCATAATATATCCTCTCCGAATAGCATCTTGATCATTGACATCATAGCTCGTGATGGGTGTCCTTTTCCCTGGATCATGTGGAAGGAGCTCAACATCATAAATGTTTTCCTCACTGCTGGAAAGTGTATTTAAAGCTCCTGCGCTTCTCAGATGGGGTTGGGGTTGGTCATCGATAGCAACCACAATATCAATCACAACATTAATATTCTCCGTCTGAGAAGAAGTCAATTGATTCCCACCTGCTTGAGTTCCTCCTCTACCTTCTTGAGTCTCCTCCACCCCCTAGACCTCTTCAGCCGGTGATGAAGAAGATGAAATATTCTTTGCCTTCACTTCTCGATCCCGAAAAAAAGAAAGGATGTCTCTATTCCTCTTCATGTCTCTATAATCTACATTGACATATCGTAACAATTAAGCTCACATTCACGGATTAACATAACAATATAACATGAACTGATAAACATGATAACAAATTAACAATATATACAGCATACGGGCTACAGCATACCAATAAAGCAATAACCAATTTCAGTGATTCACTTCTTCTGCTGCTCCAGGCTCACAGGCTGCCTCCAAGCCTCCAAGTCCAAGCCAGTAGCCACCAATCACCTAAATACCTTATAATTGAAAATCCAAATGACCAAATGTCCAAATCCAACCGGTCACTCTCCAACTCTTCGGTCCTTCCTTTGCTTGGTGTCATTTCTTCACTTTGCTCCCCTTGCCGCCCTTCCCCCTCCCTGCGCAGTCTTGGTGCCGCCCTCCTGCCATCCCACGCGATCGCCGCCTCTCCGTGGCGCACTTGCTTGTGCATTGTCCATGTGCATGTGCCCCGCCCTACAGCGTGGCAGCGTCGTCCTCTGAGTCCGGCCTCTGCGCCCGCGCGCGTCGCCTCTGCGTAGCCACACCGCCCTCCGGCCTCTCCGTGGCCGTCGCCCTCCGGCCTCTGCGTCGCGTCGACCGTTCTTGACATCGCACCTCGCTGAGGGCAGCGAGCGAGCGGGGGGGGAGGGGACTCAGGGGAGGAGAGATTAGGGTTGGAGACTGGAGTCTTGGGCATATTGGGTCGCGTACTGGGCTTGGGCTGCACTTTTGCCGAACCAATTTGGTTTGAAATTAATTTGAGCAGCTAGAGGTCACCATGTCACTTTGAGTCCGAGTCAAGCAAGAGTTCGAGTTGGGCTCGTTCTGGATTCGGATTCTGACTACTGCGATAATACTAAGTTTAAATGGCTGTAACTTCTTGATACGGACCCCGTTTGGGACGTTCTTAGACTTCATGGAAAGCTTATCAAGTCTAGTTTAAAATGGATCCAACCTCATCTTCAAATTCCATCCAAGACGGCCACAATCATCAAAACAGTCCGTGTCTATTTCTGAGAACAGTGCTGCACCACCTCAACTTGGGCCAACGGGCCTTGTATTAAGTCGAGCCCAATTGAGGTGCATCCCTAGGGTTAGAGGACATCCTCTACCCCCTTTAAATACACCCCTTAGCCATCGCAAACAGATTGGATTTCGTTGAGTTTAGGTTTAGCCATTATGCAAACTTACATTCTTGGTTGTGTCGGATGACCACTGTCAAGACGACCTTGGGATCCACCTTTGTTTTTCAATACCATCTATACTACAATCTTATTCGCAATATCAGATTGTCTACATCTTATTCTTGCTAGTTCTTTGATTGCTCACAGGAATTGAACCTCGTGTTCAGGTTGATCGTGTCGGAGTTGGTTCAACTATTGCTAAGGCGCAAGCCTCATCGTACGGTTGTAGTCGGATCGCGAAATTCACCTCCACCAAAATTGATATTTATCAATCTCATCGAAAGATCGGGCATCTCGCCTACATCAAGTGGTATCAGAGCTCAAGGTTGCTTGGTGAGAATTTATTATCTTTCATAGTTAGATTGCTTAATTCCGAAAGTCCAGAAAAAGGTAAAAAAATTTATAGCATTAGATCACCTTTCTGTCCAAGACCGATTGTGCCATTGCATCTTTCTTTTCAGTGATTTGCATTGTTGAGTTTGTGTTGCATTGTCGTGTCAAGTTGCTAGTCTTACCTAATTAAGGTCGGTGTTTAGTTCATACCTTGTCACTTGCTGCCGCTACCTTCGCTATCGTGGCACTCATAACCCCCTGCCTCGTCGTAGCCTTCGCTGCCGCAGCACCCATCACCCCCTGCCGCGCCACTGCCCACCAATCTTTGCTGCAGCCACCAAAACGCCTACCGTGGCAACCGATCGGCCACCACAGTGTCTGCCGCCATTGCTAATCGCTGCCGTGGCACCAACATGCCCTGCCACCATTCACTGCCGAGGCAACCGAAGCTCCTGCCACGGCGGCCATCTTGTTGTCATGACCACCAGCCATCTGGTACCAAAACGTCTGTCGTCGTATCTTGAGCAAGAAGGGAAGCCCTAGTTGGGTTCGGATATTTGAGGAAAAGAAAAGAAAGAGAAAAAGAAGAAAAGAGATCATAAAGTTGGAAGGAGTTGGATAACTATCCATATATGTTTCGGACTCCAGGAAGAAAATATGAGATCCCCCTGAATTTGTATTTCGGAAAAAAAAAAGAAGAGGTTGTTTTCATGCTACCAGAAGGAAACCTAAGATTTATCTGACTTCGGCAACGCAATAAAAAAATCAGAGTTTAGAGAGAGATTATCTTTTAATTACCGTTATACCCCTGCCTTCTACAAAAAGTTTATGACCCATATACCTCCCTAGTCCCGGAAGAGGAATTTGAAGAGATTTGAGTCAGGTGTACATTCGCAAAAAAAAAGGAGCAAAAAAAATCCTCTCTTCCAGGGCTGTTGGCACCTCTTTCTGTTGTTGCTTTATTTGTATTCCTCAGCTTGTTTCCCTTGTTGGTTTAGCTATTCACTAGTCTATGCGAGGATCAACAATATAGACTAGTACTTTGAACATTTACTCAACTTGCATTTGCTGAAGTGATTGTTACTAATCCTTGCTACCATACTTGAGCCTTCCCAGCTACACGCCTGCATCATCTTCCTCCTCTCTGGCTCTGTCGTCTCCCACCGCCGCGGGGTTAGGGCTTGGGTTCGGCGGTTAGGGATTGTGTTCACCAGCGCTGGAGCTTAGAGGGAGGAGGGAGGTGGGTGGAGCCTCCAGAGCCGCGGGTAGGAGGAGGGCGATGGTGGTGGGTGGGGGCGATGAGGATGATAGCAGTTAGGATGTGGCAGGAGGCGGTGACGGATCCGGTGGGCAGTAGTCGCCAAATACGAGGAAAGGGGGTGGCATGGGGGGTCTCGCCAGAGAGGAGGAAGAAGGGCGGCGTAGGGCTATTTGCCAGATAGGAGGAAGAAGGGTGGCATGGGAGGTTGTTGGGGCGAAGGGAAGGAGCTAGTCGGTAGGCCTGCGGTGCCGACAAGTGCAAGGAGGCGTGGGGGTGGGGGTAACGATGGCGGAGACTAGGGTGGAGGGAGATGTTAGGGTTAGGGTTGAGGACTAGTTTTATATATAGAGTGAGGAATGATGTGGATGGTTGGGTTTTGATCCGATGGCTAGAAAATTTACTGAAAGTCAACAAAATTTTAGGCAACTGTGCAATAGACTGCCCCTTTATATATTTTATGGAAGTATATATTTGTAAATGTCGCTTGGATTCCAAAATTATGTAGCAACTTTCACTACTACAGAAATGCTAATACTGGACGCCTGATCACAGACGGTTCATCGAAACCATCTGTATTAAACACAATCTCAGACGATTTTTGTTTACCCACCATTTGTGTTATTCTCCGCGCTAAAAACCGTCTGTGAAGAGGTCATATCATAGACGGTTCATGTTTAGAACCGTTTGTGAAGTATCACAGACAGTTCTGACCAAAAACCGTCTGTGATATTACCCAATATCACAGACGGTTGTTGGTCAGAACCGTCTGTGATATGACCTCTTCACAAATTTTTGTTAAAAACCGTCCGTGATAATTAACTCATCACAGACGGTGCAGTGTACATATATAGCTCCCCGGCCAACAGAGTCTTCTTGATCTCCATCTCTGGCGCTACGGTAACCACAGGAGATCTCCAAGCCCGGTTTGAGTATCGCCTCACCTCACTGAGCCAGCCCGCTCGTGTGGTCCATTTCAGCTATTGTTGCCGTGGAGATTGCCGACGTCGCCTCTGTTCACCGATCGACGACCAGCCGCCTTGGCCTTCCCCGACTTCATTGACACCTTCCTCGTGATCGAGGTGAGCTACTGGAGCATAAGCATCCTTTAATTTGAGTAGTTTCAGGCGTTTACGCCGAAATCGCTAGTTTCAGGCGCCGCCACGGGACATCACCGTCGGTTCGCCTCGAGCGACCTATAGGGCCCGAGCCATGACTATTAGCAATGCGATGTCACCTAAGCCCGATTTGAGCTTCAAATCCTCTGTTTTAATCATTTAGTTAATAAACTAATGAGTCTATGACATGTGGGATCGCCATAGATTTTATAAATAAAATCATGAAATAAAAAATGAGTCACCGACAAGTAGGGCCCACATGTAAGTTAATAAAATCCCAAAAATAAAAAAAATAAAAAAGCGTAATTAAGCCTCGGAAAATACTCTTTGAAGTCACCCTTTTATTTATTTTCGGGGTTTTCAATCTGAACCGTGTGATGGACGAAATGGATGTACACCGAGAAGCGTGTGAGTGAAGAGTACATTAATGGCGTGTCTGCTTTTACAAGAGCCTGCCGAGGAGGATATGTTGAATAAGGGCGCGGAATATATGTCTTGTCCATGCATTGATTGCGAGAATCAAGATGTTTAACAACCGAGCCTTGATCGAAACACACTTGATTGAAGGGGTTTCAAAAGGGTTATACATGTTGGACCGATCACGGTGAAGAGCATATTATCTGAAGTCAACAATATGCATATTATCAGAAGTTAACGATATCGCGGATGATGTCGATTGTGGTTCCGATTCGGATAAGTTGCGCGATGACAATCTAGATCGAGATGCTTGCGATGTAGATGGGAACTGTGATGAGAGGAGTATGTTCAATTCCGGGGCTTGATGGAGGACTCGTAGAAACATTTGTTCCCGGGCTGCAAGTCGGAATACACAAGGTTGTCATCTGTGCTTAAACTGCTGAAATTGAAGGCAAGCAACGGTTGGTCCGACAAGAGTTTCACAGAGCTGTTAGGTCTCTTAGGGGACATACTTAGGAGAAGCGAGTTGCCCAAAACCACCTACAAAGCCAAGAAGGTTCTTTGTCCATTGGGAATGGAAGTAGAAAGAATACATGCATGTCCAGAATAGTTGTATCCTCTCTAGTAGCGAGTATACAAACATGCATGTATGTCGGTGTGCAGCGCATCTGATACAAGTGTAGAATCAATCAAATGACGAGAGGAATCAAGGTGAAGAAAGGACCTCCTGCTAAGGTGGCGTGGTATCTTCTGTAATTCCCCGTTTGAAGCGATTTTTGCGAACCCAAAGAATGCAAATCTTTGTATTGGCACTTTCGAGGCGTAAGAATGACGGAAAGTTAAGACACCTGCTGATTCCGCCCGGTGGAGAAACATCGATAGGAGGTTTGCGAGACTTGGTGCGAACGAGGAATATAAGGTTTGGATTGAGTACAGATGGAATGAATCCTTTCGGTAACATGAGCGTCCGACATAGCACTTGGCCCGTGATGCTCTGTATCTACAACCTTCCTCCTTGGTTGTGTATGAAGTGGAAGTATATTTTATTGTCGATACTTATCCAAGGGCCGAAGCAACCTGGGAATAATATTGATGTGTACCTAGCACCATTGATGGAAGATCTAAAAATACTGTGGATTGAAGGGGTACATGTATGGGATGTGTACAAACGAGAGAACTTCACTTTACGTTCCTTGTTGTTCCGCACCATAAATGATTATCCTGCCCTTGCTAATCTGTCGGGCCAGAGTACAAAAGGGCCAAAGCACAGTACTCCTTTGCTTAGATGATACCGAGAGTGTGTGGATGAATCACTCGCGTAAAACCGTGTACATGTGTTATCGTAGGTTCCTTCAGAGGGCTCACCCATACCGTAGGATGAAGAAACAATTCGACGGAGAGAAGGAGGACAGTTCAGCTCCAAGGCATTTAAGCGGAAAAGAGGTCTATGATATGGTTAAGGATTTAGATATTGTGCTTGGAAAGGGATGTAAATTGAGGACCCGTAAGAAGAACATGTGGAAGAAGAGATCAATATTTTGGGACTTACCTTATTGGAAGCACCTAGAAGTTCGCCACTGCATCGACGTCATGCTCGTAGAGAAGAATGTATGTGATAGCTTGATTGGTCTCTTCTTGAACATTAAGTGACAAAACAAAGGATGGTGTCAATGCGGGCTTGACTTGGTTGATATGGACATCGGACTGAGTTAGCACCAACAAAGACCGATAAAGGACGAACGTACCTTCCCACTTTGTTACACTCTGTCCAAGGCCGAAGAACCGGCGTGCGGTGCTTGCATGGTGTGAAAGTTCCATCCGGTTACTCCGCCAACATGAAGAAACTTGTTTCGATGGATGATTTGAAGTTAATTGGTATGAAGTCTCATGATTGTCATGTGTTGATGACACAAATGTTCCTGTTGCAATTAGAAGTATTTTGCCGATCAAGGTCAGAGACAATCATGAGGCGTGTTATTTCTTTAACACAATTGCTCGAAGGTCATCGATCGAAGGACTAGATGCTCTGCGGACGAGTGGTGATGACTCTATGTGATCTTGAGATGTATTTCCCTCCGTCATTTTTCGATATCATGGTCCATCTCATTGTTCATATTGTGAGGAGATAAAGATGTGCGAGCTTTGTGTTCCTCGTAGCATGTACCCGTTCGAGAGGTTCATGGGAATTCTCAAGTCATATGTCACGAATCAATCTCGCCCGAGAGGGCAACATCGTCGAAGGTTATGCAACCGAAGAGGTCATTGAGTTTTATTATCGATTACATGGCTCGGTCGAACGATAGGTGTGCCTCGATATCGCCATGAGGGAGGCTCGAGGTATCGGGACCATCGGAAGGAAAGCAATCACTCCAAATATGGATCGTATGCTCAAGCCCATTTCACGGTCTTGCAACACATGGTGAAGTGTCTCCGTATATCGACCAGCACAAGGGCGTGCTTTGCAATGAGAATCCAGTCGCGGTCGGATGTTTGGATCACGAGACAACACAATGAGCGGTTCAACCAATGGTTGAAGGAGCGACTTCGCTAGGAGCTCGTCAAGTGATATCTTGACATGGTTGGCAAAAGGGCCAACATTTACAGGTTGTAACATGGCGAGGATATGACATAAATGGGTACACATTCTATCTGCAGCTCGGGATATAAAAAGCACTAACGAGCAGCGGTGTCGCATGGATGCATTCGATGCCGATGGGCTGAGGAGCTCCTACTATGGGCAAATAGAGGAGATATGGGAGCTCGACTACGTGCTTTTCAAGATCCCCTATTTCGGTGCCGTTGGGTCTATCTCCCACGGTGAAGGTCAATAAATGCGGCGTCACTACCGTGGACCTCGAGCGTGTCGGATACAAAGGCGAACCATTCGTCTTGGCTAACCAAGTTGTTCAAGTCTTCTATGTTACCGACCGTCAAATAAGAAGTGCTACGTAGTTCTTCATGGAAAAAGGAGGATTATCGGAGTTGAGAATGTAGTGGGCGAGGAAGAATACAATCAATTTGACGAGTTGCCTCCTTTGGAAAGCGGCATAAGGGTCGAGGAAGAAGAAGCGTGTGAAACTAGCTACATACGCGTCGATCATCATGAAGGGCTAATTTTTAAAGATTAATTGAACAATGTGTGTATATATATGTACATTACGATGAATGGTTAATTTTAGTTCATTTGAGTTAATTAATTGATTTGTCTTGTGAAATGGATGTGATTATTTCTCAAATGAATGTGAATTGGATGTATATACATGTACTTGTTGTCTTTTACGCTTGTTTGAGAGGGCATGGCTAGCATTTCACGAGGCTAGCCAATAAATGAAACTAGATATTAACAAAACAAAATAATATCACGAGCGGTTTGAGCTACAAACCGTTTGTGATATTATATCCTGACGTTGTTTATTAAAACCGTGCATGATACATCACATATCATGAGCGGTTCTAAGTTAGAAGCATTTGTGATACATCTATATCACGAGCGGCTCTACGTTAGAACCGTGCAGCGATAGTATATATCCTGAGCGGTTCTAATTTAGAACCGTCTCGTGATGTCCATCTATTTATATTCGGACTCTAGCTAGGGTTTGCGCGCGCCACTCTCAAGCGATTAAGTTTCTCAACTCTCGCTCCCTCCTCCCCGAGCCCGTCGCTTGTCGTCCTCGCGCCGCCTCCTCGAGCCAGCCGCGACTCCTCCCGATCCGTCGGCCGCCTCCTCCTCCGGCCAGCCGCGCCTCCCCAGAGCCCGCCGAGCCTCCTCCTACAGCCTGGCGCGCCTCCCCCCGAGCCCACCGCGCCTCCTGCCCCGAGCCCGCCGCCTCCTCCCTCCCAGAGCCTAGCCGCGCCTCCCTTCGGCCGCCGCCCTCTTGCTCCGGTCTTGCTCCTGCTCGTCCTTCTCCTCGGCCCAAAGGTAACCAATCTTTGAGTTGCCGACCACAGCGCCCTTTCCTAACTATTTCTATCAATAATCTGTCATGGTCCCTCATGATAATTGTACTTATTTTAGGAATTTGTATTTGTTCTAGTCGATTATTCATATGGTATTTGTTTTGATCACTCTTTGGAATATATTGCAATGTGGTGTGGTGGGCTTGAGATGAATGCTCTGTGATGATAATAGTCTTGTATTGAAATTGTTTTGATAATCGGGTTTGTACTTGAGCTCTAATTGGAATGCTTACTCTACATCGATAGCAATATCAAAATGTTAAATCATAGCTTTATGCTGATTTCATTTGTTCACATGATGTTCTATTTCTTGTGAAGATGTCTTCCGCTCATTCTTCGTCATAAATGCGCCTCATGTGTGCGATGATGCACCATCCTCTGGAACAATATCCAACGCGGTAGAAGAAGAGAATATTGAAAAGGCAGGGGGCGATTTACCATCACGGAGGTAGATCGATGCAGGACCCTATCAATCCTCGCCGAGCGGCGTCCGCATTAGGAGAGCGGTCGGAATAGTTGCGCGAGGCGGGTCGGCGTCACCTACGATTCGTGGAAGGTGGTGCTGGACCCGATGCTAACGTGTCTTGGCGGATATTCTCGCATCGTTCGAGATCGGTAGAACACACGGACTCCGTCTGACGACCGCAGCGTTACTCTGGCGTGCAAAGCGTGGAAGAACTTCAAACACGCTTGTCAAGAACTACGTGGAGAAGGATCTGAGGCGCCCTTCCACAAGTATCCATTCTTGGAAGAGTCCTAGGCCAAGTTTGTGGCGAAGAAGGCAGCAGATGAATTTAGGAGTGAAAGTCACGGCGCTGCGGCCCTCTAGGCAAAAAACAAAGCACCCCACGGACTCGCTGCTTGGGTATGCGGGTAAAGCCCGATATGGAGGGATCGAGGAGCAATGAGCAAGTTGTTGAATGTCTCCTCGCCATTTCGAGATCAGCGATGTGCGCTCCCGCGGTGGTTATTTGCGAGGTTACATATTGGGCCTCTGAGGAGCGTACTTTCCAAACCCCGAGACCGGAAGTATCCGGTGCTTGGTAAGATATCGAACTACCTAGTTTGTAATTACTCCATAACTTCATAGGAAGTGAAATGACATGTCGGGCTATTGCAGGTAACGCTGAGTGCACAACCTTCCCAAGGCTCATTCCAGGCAGACAGGGAGAAAGATATACTCTCTACGGCCCAAGGAAACAATGAGCATCTGGGTCGCACGAGAGGCGCTGGTGTTTATGTTACATGGGAAAAATGGTTCCAAGCGGACTCTGGATCGTACCAGAGTAGGAAGAGAGCCAAAGCCGAGCGCGATGCAAAGCTACGAGAGGATCTTCGTGCATCCCTCGGTGAGCTCCTTTGAAAAAATCGGAGATGAGGTCCTCAATCCTCGAGAGGAGATCCGTGCATCAGAGCAAAAGCGGATGGAGATCTTTGAGGAAAGGATTAGGGATTGCAACTCCCAAATCGGTTGCAAGCCACGCCCTCTTGTGCTAGCCCCCCTAAAACCACGAGTAGGCTGCGCGTCCAACCCTAACCCTACCCCAATAGGTGATGATTGATTTCCGTCGATGACATCCGGTAATAATTATTATCTACGGAATGCTCGATCCATTGATAGGCTGTTGGAGTAGCTAATTTTGTATCGTTATATGCGTAGGTGGCAATGAAGTGTAAGCTCCAAGTGAGATATGTCTCTGTTGCCCTAGATCTTGCTTGGGGCCAAGTGCATCCATCAGTGTCGAGCTTTGGTGTGCGGTGCAAATCTAGCGCGGGTTTATAAAAGTGAATATGGGCGGTGTTTGTGCCAATTTGAGGCCGTCCGTGAAAATTCCCCAAACAGCGAGGTCATGATTCTAGGGCAAGCCGTTGGAACATTCATCCGATGGCCCAAGGAGGACATCTGCACGGAGCTACTGCTCGGTGTCAACTTCACGGAATGTCTGCTGCGGCATCAAGTCCGAGGACTGGCCGCAAAAGCTACTGCATTGACACGGCAAGGGCCGGCTGCATCACATACATCTACACCTCGTGCTCGATCGACTCTTGTGAAGTCGACCTATACAAGCGAGCGCAAAGGGCAAATCGAAGACGATCGACTCTGTCGGATATCCCTTTTGTCGTTGGCGAAATTTGTGCTAAGCGAGCCGTTGCTCGAGAAGTTAAACAGCCCTACCCTAGGACCGGATTGCGGCATTGCATACATGGTACATGGAGCGATCCAACAAGTCGGTTGATCAACGACTCTCGGGTTTCACCGTCAAGTTCAAGGAGGATCATTTTAACCACGTGCATCAAGGCGCTATCTTCACGGTGACCTTCGGCGACTTGTTACATCTCTTCAACCTCGGCGAGCTCGGCGTCTCACTCATATGATGCTAGACACTGTAAGTGTGTACAATCACGGTCAATGTTCGTGTAATACCGATAAATGTTATATATAACTCCTTGCTTTCGTATATAGATACATGATCTCTGAAGCTGAAAGAAGGAAATCACCGGTAGGTTTCCTCGACCCACACATTGTCTCCGAGCAAAGCATCACAAATAATGCAACATTAAATCGAGAATTACGTTATAGATTTTTTTCATGGCTCGCGCAACAAAAATTCATACTTTTACCCTACAACCGAGTAAGTGTTGCACTCTGGCTATACTTGTTGATTTGTACTTTATAAGCAACACGAACTTAGGTTTAATGACCATCTTGACATACGTGTAGCTACCATTGGATTCTAATTATAATTATACCAAAATGGAAATGGGTAATATACCTAGATTCCCTACAGAGGGCCACTCACAACTTCACAATTATCCGGAATTTAATCATCAGGTAAACACGTACATTTCCTCCATAGAAACTCTATTGTAGTCTTTCCTTCCTTTGGTTAACTTCTTGGAGTCACGTGGGGTGTTGGCGTGTTACATGCTAGAGAATGGAATATCGGGGAAAGATGCTATCACATGATCAAAAATTCCGGTACTAGCTAGCTAGTACACATTAATTCTATATAACACTTAGTAGTAATGCCTCTTGAACTAACCAATTCTATTTTTGCGATACCACCGGCGGCAAATCGGGCATAGCGTCTGTGGATACTATATTTGCCACAACATGCAACTACTCATCGGTTCGCGATCACCAATGATCCTCGGGTTTGTCAATCTTTCAACAATTATTTCATATATACTTACCGGTTTATATAAGCACGAATTTAATCTTCCTATCGACGGGTTGCGACCATCGACAAAAGCTGCGTTAAACGAGCGAGCTCATAAAAGTTCGATCATACCTTGCGTCATTCTGAATAGAGCGGTCTTAAATCGGATGGGAGTTTTCACGGTGTAGATTGAACTTGATTGGGATAGATTGAACTTAATGGTACATGTGTGTAAATTAATGTACATTAATGGTTAATTTTAGTTAATTGATTTGTGAATTAGATGTGCTTGTTTCTTAAATGAATGCAATTTTGATGTGCTTACGAAATGAATCTGAATTGGATGTGCTTGTTTGAGAGGGCATAGCTAGCATTTTGAGGCTAGCCAATAAGCGAAAATAGATTTAGCAATGCAAAGACTACCACAGACGATCATAGATGAAACCGTGCTGTGATACTCGACTACCAGAATGTGCATAGATGAAACCGTCTGTGACCTCCTGAACGGTTTCATCTCGGGCCACCGTGCATGGTAGTCATCAGTATCACAGAGCGGTTTCATCTGAACCGTCTGATAATATGTATAAAAGAATGGAGGTAATGCGCCGCAATCGGTCCATTCCGATGTACAATTTGGATTTTAATATAATAATATTTATTTATGTATTTATAAATATATATGTAATTATATGCACACATAATTTCACTTGGAATCTCACTTCAAATACAAAACCATAGAATAAAAATGACACATGGTTCAATTACTTCATAAATATAAATGTCATACGTAATTAAATAATACAACATGAGTTCATAATTTTATACAGTTTACCATAGTCTAGCATAATTTACTTACCGAAGGAGTAGTATTAGACTCGACATTCCGAACTGATTCAAACAAGTGGTCACTTCAATTTTGATTTTTTTTACCAGTACCAGAATAATCGGAATGGCAGAATGGCCGGTATTGACCGGTATTGAGGTCGGTACGGGATTAAGTCTATGGTGTGCCGGTTTGAGTACTGGTATGGTATGTTTTGACCATTTCGGTCGGTACCGGAATAGAATCGATAAGTATGTCTAAATTCTCCTTTTAGAGGGCCACTCATATCCATCGACATCAAAGCGTATTCGTCATGAGTCAGACGGTGGTAGATGGAGAATCCATCGCTCACATCTCACAGGAGAGGTTAAAAACATGTAACTTTGTTTGGCCAACGGAAATGTTTTGTCAAAATTTTACAGCCAGTCCCTCTAGATACGGTAATTTCATATAAAAGTCTCAAATAAATACCTTTGCCTCGCTGAGTCACTGACCAAATGTCCCGTATATGCCACTAGAGGTTTGCAGGACCCACTTGTCAACTAGTCTTACAAATTTGCCAACGAAACGCGTCCCTACATGTCAGAGTTCTTTCCTTCTAAAAACGCTCCTCTTCGCGTCCGTTCCCTAAGAGTGTGTTTGGATGGATGGATAGATGAGGGTATATGGGATGATCTTATCCAACTTTTAGGGTCGTTCATGTGTTTGGATGGATGAATGGGATAGATTCATCCCGGATGAACTCATCCAAAAAAGAGAAATATTTGGATGAGATGCTACATCGCGTGATACGACAAAAATCATCGAACCAACTCTTCCACCCACAGCTGAGCGATGAGCCTGTGGCGCCAAAGACGCAGTGGCGACCAGCGGTGGTGACGCAGTGTCGAGCGGCAGGATCGGCGGGTTGGGCGATGGCCCGATGGCGACGTGGTGGCCTGATGGTGACGCGTCGTCCAAGACGACGAGATCAGCGAGGTGGGAGTTTGGGGCAGCAATTGGAGGTAACACCGGACCGCGGCGGCACCATGGGAGTTTGGGGCTGGCCAAAACGGCTGGCCGGGAGGCCGAGCAGCCACGCCGAGAAGAAGAAGGTGTGCACAAGGAACGGGCCGGTCGGGCGCACCAGGCAGGGAGGTGACACCAGAGCTGGAGGAGGCAGGAGCAGGGAGGCGGCTAGGAGGAAGGCGCTGAGGAGAGGCGCTGCGAGCATCCGGGTCTTGCAAGACATCTGGGCGCCAGCCGGCGAGGAGGAGGAGAACAGCGCCATGGGAAGTCTTGGTAGGGCAGCTCCACCAAAGAAATGAAAATGGGGGTGGGAGAGAAGGCATCGACGGAGAAAAGGAAAGGGAATGGTATCGGCGGAGAAAAGGAAAGTGAGAAAAAAAAAAACAAGAAATGTAAAATTATGGGATCATTGAATCCAACTAACCAAACAAAATCTCGAACCATCGATACCATCCTATCGAGCGACCAAACAAAATCATGTATCATCATATTTGACTAACCAAACACCAAACTTATACTATATCATCGAGGATCATCTCATACATCTGTACCATCACATCTCATTTATTACGGTTCACCTAACCAATACGCACCCTAATAGCTTGTCCCTATCCATATAGAATTAGAATAACGTCGGCATGAAATTGTGGGCGTCCACTCTTCATCGAGCGACTCACGAGATCTTCCATCTACCTTCTAAGCTTGCTAAACCATCTCTCCTAGTGACATAAGCACCTACCACGATCGCAAGTAGCGTATATAGCGGCATTTGGTGGTCGCCTAAATATAAGACTACAAAAGTAATACTTGAAACTTTCACTAGCAAACTCAATGGCATCATTATTTGCTTACCACATACGAAAAATATAAAGCAATAACTCCTGCCCTACAGTTGCAAGCAAACGGATCGGATAATTTTCATCCGATCGATCGACCGAATGCTTGCGGAGTAACTACAAAAAAGATAAATAGGCATCTGGCACTATCCAGATATCACCGATAAACGTTATAAATAGCGAAAAGTTGTCAACTATGTAAATTTTTAGCGTCAGGCTTTTGCAAGTTCAGCACAAGGAGCCGCCTCGAGCTAGAAAATGGAGCTATGGGCGAAACAGCGGCGGTGGAGAGCTCCTACCAGGCGATGCCGACCCTTTGCAGGTATGCAACCTCCCGATCGCCACCGCCCGCTTTGCTACTTGCATGTCTTGCTGAGCATACCGCCTCACAGCAGAGCGTAAACTTACCGGCCCGTGCGTGCGCCTTTCGAAGATCGTTCTCGCTCGTCGATCCCACAAGGCGATCTTGCATATCATGTACCGTCCTAATGTATGCGTTGTGTTAGATTGTTGAGAGTTCATATGTTTGCATGGGTCAAAAGTATTAGCGTATGCATATGCATGTAGTGGAGCACTTAGGGAGGAGGTGATGCATTAGAATAGGTCCATGATTAGTTAGTTAATGACTGGGTATGTTACTTGCTAAATTTGTTAGATATTCGGTAAATTAGGATCATGGTGTGATTCTAGGAGTTAGTTTTGGCAAGTAATTCCTTACTTATGTAATATGATTAGTTTCCTTGCTCAGCTCATAAGCTTCTTTGTACTAGGCTATTTATTTGTAACATGAAGAAGGGAGAAAAGCATCACTATGCAGTTAGCAGTGAAGCACCAAAGAAGTGTCTCTTGTGCTTGTGTGTGCGTGTGTGTGTTTGTGAGAAACAAAAGGAGAGAGAGAGATTGTGTGCGTGAAGCACATAGAGTTGAGTGAATCAACTCCAACATTTGGTATTAGAGCCTCAAGATCCGGGAGGCGTTGGGCGAGACCGGTGTGGTGTGGCGATGGCGAGAACACCAGCAGCAGACTCCATGAGTGGAGGTGGAGGTGGCGCAGCAGCGGACTCAAGTGAGGTGGAGGCAGCGGTGGTGGCAAGCTAGGCGAGATGGAGGCCGGCGGCGGCGGCCGAGACCATTGTTGAGAAAGTCTCAGTGTGATGTCAATGGTGATGGCGACGGCGGTGCGAAACCATTGTGAAGATTCGGCATGAAGCTGAAGGCGGTGGTGTGAAGCCATCGTCTCTAGAGGAGTCAGTGTGAAGCCGACAAGCACGCCTCGGTGTGAACCCAAGTGGTAGCGGTGTGATGCCGCTGCGAGAAGGAATTGGTGCGAGACCGATAACGGCACGATGAGTCGCGCAAGGTGCCCACGGAGGGGGTGTCGATTGGCGGTGAGAGGCTGCAGACAATGTTGTCTTGCTCGCGTTGAAAGCCATGAGTAGTGGTGTGAGGCCGCTACAAGGTGGATATCGGCGTTAGGAAGGCGTCGTCCACAAGATGAAGATGATGCTGCGTGTGGTAAGGTGAAGCCGCTGCGTGTGGCATGAGGAGGAGGCTGCTGCGCGTGGCAAGAGGTTGCGAGTGGTCCGCATCTGTGAGTTGACATGCAAGATTAAGGGGAAGAATGTTGGGAATTAATCTTGCATGTCATGTACACATCCAAATGTGTGCGCGTTGTTAGATTGTTGAGAGTTCATATGTTTGCATGGGTCAGAAGTGGCTGAACGTATGCATGTAGTGGAGCACTTAGGGAGGAGGTGCTGCGTTAGAATAGGTCCATGATTAGTTAGTTAATGACCGGGTGTGTTACTTTGTAAATTTGTTAGATATTTGTTAAATTGGGATCATCTTTGTGATTCCGGAGTTAGTTTTGGCAAGTAATTTTTTCCTTAGGTAATATGGTTAGTTTCTGCTTTCGGTGATAAACTTCCTCATACTAGACTTGTAACATGAAGAAGGAAGAAAAGCATTGCTATGCAGTTAGCAGCGAAGCACAAAAAAAAACTTCTTGTGTATGCGTGTGTTTGTGATAAACAAAAGGAGAGAGAGGTTATGTACACGAAGCACGTGAGCTGAGTGAATCAACTCCAACACCCGTTGCGCCTAATCGAGGCAGCCGAGCTGGTCGGGCCGGGCGTCGCCTGATCGCTCTTTTGCTCTCGGGCACGCACTGGTAGTGGCGCGGCATCTTTCCGTCTTGGCGTTCGATGGCTGCTCAAGGGTTCGGGTCGCCGAGACAGCGCTTCGTGACCACGCGAGGTCGCACCGTCCATACCTCGATAGTTTGCATCATACTCCACAATATGATAGTTGAAGATGAGAAGGAAGAGATTGAAGAAAATCTAGATCTGAATGTGGCTCCTAGTTCAGCAACCGTTCAAGAACCAGAAATCTCTCCTGATCAGTGTCAGACATTCGAGAGAGTTTTAGAAAAAGATACTACTATTCGAGATCGATCGGCTCATCATCGACTTAAGAAGGATTGGTCCAAGCTTAGCTCTATAGCTCATATAACTTCTATTTCAGTGATGATTGCTGTTGCTGCCCTGAATGTCTAAGAAGTGAACTGAGAGAGGCTATCTGAACTTGTTTTATCTATCTTAGTTTTCTATCTTAGTGCCACTGATAATCCATCTTAGTTATCTATCTGTTCCAGTGATCTGAACTGTTCAGTGCTCTATTTATCATATCAGTTTGCACTATGTGAATGCAGTTCCAGTAATCTATCTTGATCAGTGCTATATTTATCATGTCAATTTGTACTGTGTGTCAAACTGAATATGAATGTGAATGCTGAGTATGAAAAGTGAATGTCTGATGCTTGTGTGCACTTGAGGCCTGATGCTCGTGTGCACCTGATGGCCCTCAATGTCACCTGATGCTTGTGTGTGCAGCTGGTTCACTGAAAAGTTGGCCACCCGATGCTTTTTCAGCCGGTGATGGCTGCTGCTCTAGGCGATGAATGTTTGCTGCTATTTAACAAACAGAAGTGGCTACACGATTCATAGGATGCATATGATCCCAACAACATGCAGCAATTAAATGCTTTGCTTAGCCTAGGAAACTTCAAAGTGAAACGCCGGCATTGTAGAGATTGTTTCATGGATGGTTTCATCTCAGTCTTGATGACGATTTAATTTTGGAAACCGTGCAATGACACTGGCCATTGAGACTGGCCTGAGACGGTCGAGTTCTTGGGAAGCTCGACGACTTGGAGTCGTCGTGATCGTCGCAATGGCTGCGTACGTGTTTGCGACGGCGCTTGATTGGATTATGTCCGGATCTCTAGTGTTCTTGCATCCGCATGCGTTTGTAGGAGTTTATCAGTACTTATCTTCTTGTAAAATATTTGTTTTCAGTAGATCTCGACTCGTGAGATCTGATGCTTAATCTGATGTTATTGGCTACATCGTGAGAAGTACTAGTTGTTTTTGTACTTGCTGAATGAAGTGACGTAATTCTGTGATCAATTGTGTTTACTTTCGCAAATGCACGGGAAGAATGCCGTCCGATCGAGAATCTATGGCCTGGATTAAAGTTTTGGTTTGAAATAAGAAATCTCCGCTTTTTCCACCATGTCATCTAGCCCGTCAATTCTGATCGGACGGTCTGCACATGCGCCCAGTTGGTGAACATGCAGCTGCAGCCCAACTGAGCCATTGAAAATGTTGCATTTCATGCTACCTTTGTGCTCGTATCTGTTATAGAATTATCAACGTCGATTTGCTAGCACTAAAAAATGGTTAGAGGAAGATTAGTTTTTCCAGTCAGGTGTTAGAATTTGTGTGATCTGATCCAAGATAGTTGTATCTGAATTCTCAAAAGAATCGGAGCTGCATTATCTTCTGTAGAAGTGAGATTGATCAGATTGCAAGGATCAAAGAAATGTTGCAAGGCAGAATTTGTAGTTACAAACGATTCTGTGATCAGAGAGAGACATTAGATGTTTCGCCATCTTCGGCTTTCAAAAAGCTAGTAAGCATCCTCAAACGGGTCAGCTTGCAAGCTGCTTATGCTATAAGCCGAAAGCCGCATATAATTAGCAAAAGCCAAAAACGGGGTGGGACGTGCTTTCTTAGCTTATTGCGAACCCGATTTATGAGTTTGCCTTTTTAAGTTGGAGCTATTAACTTGCAAAATGCCATTGAATAAAAAGGGGTGCTGGGGCTGGAAACTCTAGCCCCATTCCAATCAATTTTGGCATTTCGCCCCATGATCTTCTTTATTTTCAAAACTAGTTTCCTTCCGTAATAATTAGCATATTTTGCTTTGTACAAGGCACCTACCCCCATTCTTGGCGCAGCACACTGAACCTGCCCTAAGTGGCGCGAGCACACTGCCCTTAGTGGTGAGCACGGCAGGCCACCTGCTCTCGGCCCCAGGCGTGGCAGGCCACCTGCTCCGGGCAAAACTCCGGAAAAATTTTTAAAAAGGGGGGAAATAAAAAAAATCCAAAATTTTTAAAAAATAAAAATCCAATAAGCTTATTGAATTTAATTGAATTGAAGTTTATTTTATTCATATAAAATATTTTTCATTTTTTTGGAATTTTGCAATTAAGCATTAATTAATCTAACAAAATAGAAATTGTTTATTTTATTTGTACTTTATGTCCAAGCTAGTAATTTATAGTATCTTCATGCAAATCGTCGTCGCAATTGGTTCCTGTAGCATATGTAATTACATAACAGAAGTATTTTTTATAAGAAAAAGGAACCAAAAGAAATACAAATCTGAAATGACACACTGGCTAGTGGCGCTGGTCAGCTCTTAATCTTTCCTTTCGTAAATTCCCTACTGTACGAGTTCTTACTTGTGAGGACCTCCGGGTTATCTCCTTAAGATCGAGACTAAGCATGGTCTTAGAACATAACTCGGGTCTCAAGTAAATTGATTCCAACTTAACTCCATCTAAGCGAGAGGTTTAACTGAAAACTAGAGCCCCGACGATCATGAGCGCTGCTCCTCTGCAAGCACTATATGATTGTCGGTTTTCAAACAAGTCAAGCACTATACTTAGAGAGTTAAATGAGAATCCACTAACAGCGAACCTGAACTCATATTGGCTCCCAAGATTAGCGACCAATATGTTCGTACTCTCATACAACGTTAATCACATCCATACAACAATCATACTTTAATAGTTCAAAAGACATACAACATAGTAGTTAAAGTCTACAACTATTACAAACGGCCGACCGGCCAAATCCAAATAAGAGTATTAAGTAGCAGCGGAAACAAGTAAATAAACCAAAAGACCAGCAGTGGTATGCCCATATCCCATCGGCAACTGACTGGGAGATAAATGATAGCACTACTCGTCAACGTCGCCAAAATCGGTGCTAACAAACTCAACGGGCTCATACCCTTTCTCACCTGAAATTGCAGCAACGGGTTGAGTACAAAGGTACTATAACTCTTACACAAATAAAAATTAGTTATGCTAGATGTTGTTCCAAAGGATGGCTCATATTGGCTTAGTTTTGCAAAAGAGACCCAACAATTTACAACCTACATATACTAGTTTTTCAAGTGCCATTTAAATCAGATTTGAAGTAGAAGTAAAGCATGTGAATAATTAGTAAATTGAATAACCAATGAATCAAACAAATAACAAAGTGGCTGTCCACTTTGATACAACAAAATACATGAACATCCCATTCATGGCGATACCCGATTATAACCACAATTTTAATTCCAAGTCTAACAATTAGCGACCACAAACTCAAGCCATCGTCCATAACGCGGACACGGCTATTGAATAGATTTATACCCTGCAGGTATACTACTTTACCCACACGACTCGATTAGCCGTAAGCCTCCGGATGCCTCAAAATAGCATACTTCCTATGGTATGCGGCGAATAAATCAAGACTCGGTATTTTTCAGCAAGTTGATATTATTAAGTTGAATCACCCATGCGCGACGTAATCCCGCTTAGGTGTAGGTTATACCGCCTACTAACCAAGCAGACGCATAAGTTGTGCAAGAATACCGACCCAATTAAATAAGGGTTAAATAGTACTCACCGCACATTATAGAATTGCAATCGGCACCCTCTGAAACATATATGCGATGAAACACATATACGTCCTCACACCACCAGTCATCAACTCAACAACACCAACTCCTTACTTAACCAAGTAGCCCCATCGCCACGTGTGATAGCACGAGTTTTGCTTGAACCGTAGGTACCCAAAGTGCGGTCCTTAATTGTCCAAACAAGTCCATCACTTACCCAAGCTCGTGCACAAAGACACTATCACTCGTTCAGACCAAAAGCTCATTTATAATGATAAAATTTAACTCATAAAACAGATATGAAGATCTGAAACAAAAGCATATAATAATAGTTGTGTTTATCCCATAATTGTCGGGTTATTCACGACAATCAGCTACCGGTTCTAGACTTGCATGGCTAAGCAAACCCGAACAACATATTTCAACCATCCTAACTCAAGCATGTGGTACTGGAATAATTCACGGATAACCTCAATGAATAGGAGATAACTAATCTACACATCACAAAAATAGCGACATTATCAAAATAGCATGCAAGCAATTATCATTGCACTAACTTAGCAAAGGTAGGATCAAATATGATACAAAAGAAAGTTCAAATGATGCTTGCCTTGCTGGAAGGTTAGCTGCTCACTCTCAGTAGCGTGGAGTCAATATCGATAGCCTCATGATCTAGAGATTTGTGATATCGATAAACACCGAGAAATACTTCAAAAATCAAATTGCTCAAAAATGCATGATTTTTCTACAGTAGCTAAGTCATGATTTTAGATGAATTTAGGTGAAATAATTATTCCATTTGGATTTAGTATGTGAGAGTTATAGTAGTTTGAAATTCAGCTTGCTAGAAAATCCAAATTTAATACATTAGGTTACTATTTATCGAATTTAATTATTTAGGTAAAATTTGTAGAATAGTAGTGGGACAAAGGATTATATGGATAATTAGAGAATATTAATACAAGTCCAAAGTAGTTGAGTTTGCTTCAATTGGAGTTTTCATGATTTAGTTATGAATTTTCTCGTTATTAACATTTTCTTTTGTGAAAATAATGGTGTTAATGGATCAACTTCCAAAATAATACTCTCTACTACAGAGACATGTTTGAAACAAATTTTAATATAAATTTCATTAAAAATGAAAATGATCAGAAGTGGTTTTATCCATTTTGGAGTTGAGATGAATTAGTTATGTATTTTTGAAGTTATACATATTTTTCAGTGTGTAAAGAATTGGATTTCGAATTTTCTAAAGCCTTTATTACTTTTCTTACCGGGCGCTTTCTAGCCGCGGTCACTGACCAACAGGCCCAGTGAATAGTGGGTTTTCCTTTTAACTCAGATTTAACAAATCGAACTAACATGTGGGTCCCGTCCGTCAGAGACTCGGTCCACGGGACTTGGTCCACGCGCGCGCGTGCACAGCACACGGAGCTTAAGGACATGGGCCCACTTGTCAATCTCTTTATCACTTCCACTTATCATTTCCGTTTTCTATGCGTGGCCCCACACGTCAGTGACAGATTAGGACAGCTAAGACAGGGTTTAACTGTTGAACAATCATTAACTGATTAATGATGGTCATTTGCCATAAACGGACAGCTCATGATGGCTTCGTCGACAACGCCCGTGCGGTTGCGACGGCTCTTTGGCGCTTCACTGCCGTGCAGTGAGCCAACCAAGGCCCATGGTAAGCTTTGCAATAGTGTTGCACATCTATGAGTGGTGGCGACACCAAAGGTGGCCCATAAATGGCTAGCTGGAGCTAAGCAGCGGCACAACAATGGTCAACATGCAAATAGCTATAAGAGCTCCACAGCGTCCAGGTAAGCGGGTGCCAAGGCATCTAGGGGCTACTAGGAGGGTTACCTTAACGGAGAAGGGTGCTCGGGGAGCTTGGAGTTCTTTGGAGCACCGTCGAGTGAGGTCGAGAAGAAGATGGCGATGGCGGCTTCACGAGGATAAGAGTCACTGAGCAAAACCAACTGGAGTGAGTGGTCGGAGTAGTCCAATGATCCTATGAGGATGCTATGGAACCAAAGAATCGACAAAAGACTCACCGGAGCAAGGTGGGAGACAAAGGGTTGGTTCTCAGGCTAAAAGGAGTAAAACTTCGATTCACCTCAATCCTGCTGTGCAACAACAAAATTTATTGAGGGTTTTCTTTCTTGAGTAACGAGGCACAATGTGATCACAGCGGAAGGTCAATACTCACCGAGTACCCGGTTAGCACGATGATGATGTCGCCGGGTGCGTGCTCTGGAAGTGAGCTAGAGCACGAGGATGAAACCGGCTACAAGCAAATGTAGGAGCTAGGATTCGAAAAAATGGAAATGGCAATGAATCTAGAACAAGGAGGGCGATCCCAGGAGGAGCTTACCTAGAGGTGAGCTCAAGCCGACCTCCTCTCCTCGGTCAATAGAGGAGAAGTGAAATGAGTTGAAGGCATAGAGGGGTATTATCCCGGAAGAGAGCGGCAATGGGCGGCGTTAGGCGAGAAAGCTCGAGATAGGCCAGCGGACGCGGTGGATTAATGGCGTCGTGGCCGGAAGAATCGCCGGCCGCGTGGTGCAATTTGCTTCTGCTGGACGTCGTGAGAGGAGGAAGGCGAAGTGACAAGTGGGCCCTAGCGTGGCGGCGACTCATTGCAGCGTCTTGACGGAGTTCAAGTGATTCGGTGCGCACCGTTGGATCTCGGATGGACGGCTCGGATTAAAAAGGGGTGTTCGGACCGTGCCGAAAGGGTACACGATCTAGGCCGTTGATTTCCCATCGGATGGTTCACGCTTGGTGCGGTTAAGTGGTTAGGTCAAGCCGACTTGCGGGTCGGACTCAAGCCCAAGGAATAGTGTGGTGGGTTTGGTTTATAGGTTTGGTGAGAATTTAATTAGTTTCTCCACTTTGACCAAGGTGCTAAAAATAGAAATAAAATTCCTAAAATTGTGAAATAAATCATATAGGTTCCTAGGATGGTCTAGTGTCCATAATAATTATTGAACCTTATTGTTAATGATATAATGTATATAATTTAAATTCAAACTTAATGTTGGTCATTAAATTGTGTTTGAATTTTCTTAGGGTTTAAACTAGTCCCAACAATTTGGGAAAAATTGTATTAATTCTTTAAAATTGTTCTAGTATTTTAATAAATTATTTTCAGAAGATGAACAAGAGTTTATGTTCTTGTTTTTCTTTGGAGCTTATAATTGAGTTGTAGGTTTAACATTGTTTAAGATTTTCCAAGTGCAATATATAATGCAAATACTTGAAAACAATGATGCATGCTCATGAGATGCATAGTAATTCTCTTTATTAATTTGGGGATGTGACAAACCTCCCCCCCCCCCTACAAAAGATCTCGATCCTGAGATCATGGAGGGTGGAAGTCGGATAGAAAGGTCCTTAAAGAAAGTACAACATCTGTTGTTTTGATTTCCTTTAAAGATAGTGCTAAGATACCTTACAAGGTTACAAAGTATGATTTTCACCTTTTCCTTACCATTGTTTTGTTTAACCTTGTTTATCTTGATTCGAAGGCACTTCAAGGAAAATGTCAGATATTCTTATCGCAAATGATCTTCACATTCCCAAGTAGCCTCATCTTCAGTATGGTTACTCCACTGAACTTTGATGAACTTGATATTGCGATTCCTCGTCTTGCGTTCCGTTTCTTCAAGAATGCGAATCGAGCGCTTCCGATAAGAAAGATCGGGTTGCAAGTCGAGTTCTTCCAACTCGGTGGCTTCGGTTGGAACACGAAGACACTTTTTCAATTGTGAAACATGGAACACATCATGTACATCTGAAAGTGATGGTGGCAATTCGATCGATAGGCCACCGATCCCAATTTTGCTAGAATTGAATGGTCCGATGTAATGAGGTGCCAATTTGCCTTTAACTTGGAAACGATGCATTCTTTTATCGGAGAGACTTTAAGATAAACATGATCGCCCACTTCAAAACTCAACTCACGACGATTTACGGCCAGGTCGGCATAAGACTTCTCGACGAGATTGAGCCGTCCAAGTCGCCACGGATGACACAAACTTGTTCTTCTCAGATCCTCCATCAAGGTTGGGCCATAAAATGGTCTCTCCCGCTTCGACCAGTTCAAAGGTGTCCTACAAGCTCTCCCATACAATGCCTCAAGGGTGACATTTGTAGGCTTGATTGGAAGCTATTGTTGTAGGAGAACTCTACAAATGGTAAGCACTTCTCCCAATTCTGTTATAGGACAGCACACGTGTTTCGGAGAAGGTCTTCTAAAATTTGGTTCACCCTTTCGGTTTGTCCATCCGCTTATGGTGGTGTAAGTGAAGTCGAAAGATAGATTGGTCCCCATGGCTTTATGTAAGCATCCCGTAAATAGGATGTGAACCGAGGACCTCGATCTCAAACTATCACCTTGGGTACACCGTGGAGACAAACGATTCTGAAATATAAAGCTCGCTAACTTGTCCCCTCATGTAGGTGGTCTTGACAGAATGAAATGAGCAACTTTTGTCGACGATCGACAATCACCCATATAGAATCGAGACCTAGTTTGAGTCCTTGAAGGCCGGTGATAAAATCCATGCCAACTTCTTCCCATTTCCACTTGGGAACAGTGCAGGTCTGTAGAGTACTGGCTGGCTTCAAATGCTCAACCTTGACTCTTCTTGGCATACATCACACTGCAACAAATTAGGTGATCGTCAACTTCATTTGGCTCCACCAAAGCCGCTTCTTCAAATCTTGGTACATCTTGGTACTCCTGGATGAATAGAGAATTTGGAGTCATGAGCCTCTTTGAGAATTAGTTCTCTCAAGATGCAATCAAATGGCACCACCAACCGTTTCTCGAACCATAGGGTGCCTTATGCATCTTCTTTGAAGCATTTGGCCTTGCCTTTCTTCATTTCTTCCCAGATTTGAGCTACTTCCATGTCAATCTTTTGGGCTTCTCTAATCTGGTCCTCAAGTGTAAAATTCACACTAAGGGAAGCAAGAGAATCCTCTTCAATTATTTCTAGGTGCAAATGTCGCATTGCAGCACACAAGCCTGCCAAAAAAGGAGTTACCGACAAACAGTTGCATTGAGATTTTTTGCTCAATGCATCGGCCACCACATTAGCTTTCTTTGGATGATAATGAAGTCACATATCATAGTTTTTGATCAACTCAAGCCACCTTCTTTGTCTCAAGTTCAGATCGGCTTAGGTGAAAATATATTTGAGACTCTTGTGGTCGTTGTAGATCTCGCAACGATTACCGATGAGGTAATACCGCCACATCTTCAAAGAATGAACTACAGCCGCAAGCTCCAAGTCGTGCGTGGGGTAATTAGCTTCATGAGGTCTCAATTGCCTAGATGCATATGCCACCACTCGGCCCTCTTGCATGAGCACACAATTGCTTGCGTGGCGAATGCATCACAATAAATATCGAAGCTCTTGTGAATATCCGGCAGGATGAGCACAGAGCTTTGGTCGACATTCTTTAAGATCCGAAAGCAGCTCACACTGCCTGATCATTCAAACTTCTTTTGTTTCTTCAAAAGTTGGGTTATTGGCCTTGCAATTTTGAGAAGTCCTTGATGAATCTGCGGTAATATCCCATAAGTCCAAGGAAACTACGAATGCGGTGATGTCCTTGGGTTGTTTCCAATCAATCACATCTTGCACTTTGCTTGGATCAACAATGACACACCACCCTTGGATAGTACATGACCCAAGAAACTAACTTCACGCAACCGAGAAGTCACATTTGCTGAATTTGGCATAGAGTTGATGTTGCCTAAGCTTCTCTAACACAAGTCGTAAGTGCTGCTCATGTTCTTCATCAGATTTGGAGTAGATAAGGATGTCATCCATGAATACAATGACAAACTTATCCAAGTACTCCATGAACACCGAATTCATGAGGTTCATGAAGTAAGCTGGTGCATTAGTCAATCTGAAAGACATGACAGTGTACTCGTACAAACCGTAACGAGTGGAGAATGCTGTCTTCGGTATGTCTTCAGTTCTGACTTTGATTTGATGGTAGCTCAATATCAAGTCAATCTTGGAGAAAACCTGAGCTCCATTCAATTGATCGAACAAATCATCAATCCGCGGAGGTGGATACTTGTTCTTGATGGTGACTTCATTCAATGGACGGTAGTCAACACACATCTGCAAACTCCTATCTTTCTTCTTGACAAAGATAGCTGGGCATTCCCAAGGTGAGGAGCTCGGCCTAATGAATCCCTTATCTTGAAGTTCCTTAAGTTGTTCTTTCAATTCTACCAACTCATTAGGAGGCATCCGACACGGCCGCTTTTGAAATTGGCGTGAGTAAGGTGCAAGCTCGATGACTAATTCAACCCGCGATCAAGGCATGCCTAGGAGTTCTTTTGGAAATACATCTGGATATTCACATACCACTGGTACTTTGTCCAATTCAAGAGAGGTCTAGCTTCTAAGGCATAGAGATTAGAATCAGCCCACTAAAGGTGCAAAAAGCGACTTGATTGCCATCTTAAGCCAGGATTTGAGGAAATCGCCGAAAGCACAATCGATCTTTCCCTGATTTTTGGACAGCCAACCCATCCCTAAGATCACATCAATACCCACTGAAGTTATCACAATTAGATTTGCTAAAAGTTAACCCTTTGAATTA